>KN167117.1:2874-22148 GCA_000757745.1 Steinernema scapterisci
AGATAACTTTTTTGTAAACTCTTTAATAACAAACGAGAAAGGCACTGAAAGACTAGATGGCGGTGCTTCCGCGTTGAGCTTCCCGTATGTCTTCGTACATC
This sequence comes from Steinernema scapterisci, assembly GCA_000757745.1. Taxonomy (NCBI): domain Eukaryota; kingdom Metazoa; phylum Nematoda; class Chromadorea; order Rhabditida; family Steinernematidae; genus Steinernema; species Steinernema scapterisci. Next base: position 2,976 of record KN167117.1, read on the forward strand.
CCGACCTTGGCGCTGAATTGTTCTTCGCGGGAGATGTCACGGTAGGATGCTTGCATGGCTCGCTCGTCGATGGTCATCTCGTTGTAACGCCACTTCTTCTTGTCGTAATTTCGGTTGATCATCCTGAAAACGTAATTTTAGAATACGATTCGTAGGAAACTTAAGCTTACTTCAAGGTGTCTTCGAGTTCGTGGTGCTGGAATTCTTCGAGTTCGGTGTCGTCGATGAAGTCGTCCATTTCACTGTCGTACTCCTCGTCGTAGTCATCTCCGTATTCGTTATCGGAGTTGCCTATGAACGAGTTCTTCGGCCTGTCATAGTCATCGTACTCACGACGACGATCTCCATATCCGCTTCGTCGATCCATGGGATCCACTGGCCGACTTCGTGGCTTGTCGTGATCGCGCTCACGACGAACAGGAGACCGAGGCCGAGCTGATGGCATGTCGCGCGACGAGGAGGTCGGCTTGCGCATCAGCGACGGCGGCGCTGGTCTGGACGACCCGGCGGAAGACGCCATGGGTCGACTCATGCCGCTCGGCCTATCAGGACGGACTGGAGGTCGCGAACCTGATGCACTCGGGCGACCTAAAGAACTTAATTAATAAAAGGTCAGAAGATTCAATGCTTACCTGCCGCTATGCCTTTGGGCGCTACTTGGACATAGCCAGCTTCGACTGCGGCTTGGTAGCGCGCATCTCCTGGCAGATACCGCTTTCCAGGAACCAGAACGTTGGGTAAATGACGATCTGGTTCTGGTGGAGGCGCCTTCTTCGCCACTTTAGGCGGCAGAGGCTTCTGCCTGTCGCCGTCGGGTCTTGAACTGGCCGCGGACCTTGAAGCAGGCATCGGAGTGCTCTTGGATGGACGGGCAGAGCTAGGCGGCTCAGGACGACGTTGACTGGAGCTGGAGGGAGGCGGCAGCATCCTGGGCTTGGCCACGGAGGACGAAGAAGGCATCTTGGGCTTCGGCCGTTCCGATGGAGGCGCCATTGCCTTGGGACGCGGCGCCTCGAAGAGATCGCGGACTTCTTGCTTCTGAGCGGCGATTCTCTCCATCTTCTGCTTCTTCAGGACAACAGCAGCGTCGATGCCTTTGTTGTCCTTAGCCTGGCGCATGAGGTCTTCGAATCCCAGGGTCGGAGGTGGCGGTTTCTTCTTGAGGGGAACGCCGCTGCTTCCGGGAGCCGACTTCCTCTTGTCTCCAGGCTTGCTTCCAGGTGTGTACGGCGCTGGTTCCTTGTAGCTCTCGCCCTTCCTGCAACATCGTAAATCATTAAAAGCCAATTTTAACTGTAAGACTTACACGCTTCTGGAGTTCAAGCCAAGGATGCTGTTGGCCTTCCTGGTTCCAACGCGGAACGGCTCCTTTCGCTCCGCTCTGGCTTCCGCGCTCTTGTCCAAGGCTGCCTTGTTCTTGGCGAGGGCCTTGTAAACGCCACCGCGGAGACCATCGGCGAGGGTTTCCAGTTCTTCTTTTTCCCGGACTGCGTTTCGTTCCAGCGCAGCTTCGTGGTCGCGGTCGTGGCCATATTTCTTCTGCATCTGGAGCGCGTCGAGGCCGAAGTGTTTGGCGATTTTTTTGCTGGCCTGGAAACGGGGTTAGTTAAGAACGTCGAAGATAAGAATGACGTTGATAAGTTAAGATTCGATGACAAAACATGACGTCCTCTGTACTCCGTAAGCGCTGCTTTATCGAGCGCAGATTAAGTATAACGAACAAGAACTTTACAAATGCTTACGAGTAAGCAGTCGTATCGAACCTGTTTGAGCCATCAGGACTATCGCTAACACTAGTGCATACACAGTTTAGGACGACTAGAGAATATAAAGATAAAAAGACTTACCCGGCCTCCGGACTCCTTCATCCTGTGCTTGATCAGCTCTTCGCGTTCTTCTTTCTCCACGCGAACCTTCTGCATCTTCGCTTCTTCCTTCCGGCGCAGGAACGCCTGGACATTGGCATCGAGTGCCTTCTTGTCCTCTTCGTTCTTCTTTTTCGGGATGACGAACTGTAACGCAGAACATTTCAGAAACTTCGATAAAAAGATTGACTTACCTTTGGGGGCTCTGGAGGTGGAGGCGCCCTTCGCCGCATCTCTTCCTTGTGGACCTTCCTCTGCAAGGCCAGCGACTTCATCGACTTCTGCTGGTCTCTGCGAGAGACGTCGTCGATCTGGCTGATCCGCTGCGTCGCATTGCGCGTGTTGGATCCGGCTTCGCGAAGGAGTTCGTCGAAGTCGAAGTCCATTTCGCGTGGCTTGACTAGGGTTGATTCTAGTCTTATGCCTGCAAAGATTGGCACAAATAAAGCAATGCTTAGGAAGAATAATGCGCGGATTCGCGTACACGACAGCCAATACAGAAACGAAATATAGAAAAGAGGACAAAGGGTGGATGTACAGCGCAAAGCGGAGAGAACGACGACACGGCCGCGATCTTCAATTGTACATCGTCGCGGTGGAGGCTGCGAACGAAAGAGCGACAACGTTATAACGCGAGCGAGCAGGGTGGTCGTGGGCAATCAATGTTGGGTGGTGTGGAGGACGGACGCGGTGAAGAAGATCCTTCGGCTATAAAACCTTCCAGAATCGCCAAGAACCTTCGCACGCCTCCGCGATCTCGGGCCTAAAATCAAAAGAAGCCGCGCGGATTTGAAATTACCGATTCCAGACGAGACAGACATCAGCTGACGAACGACGCGGCATGTCTGTCGTCTGCACCATTCAAGGAGTCGAATGGCCGCTTCGGCCGGTCGGTCGAGTGCTTTGGTGACCCGCGAATTTCGAAAATACGGCGAGCGAGATGCTGATACTAAACCGAATCTCCGAAGTTTTGAGTTGAAGATTTGAATTCCAAAAATGTCGATTTTGATTGAAGTCAAGAACACGGAAAGGCTCGTTTCGGTCACAGAACGGCGTTTAGAAACCAAACCTTAGAACCCAGAACCTCCAGCGAAACGTTGTGAACAGAAGAACGAAACACTGGAAAAGTGCAGAGGATCCCAGGTTGGCACTTCAGCTTGATATTGCGTCATAACCAGCATTTTGATAATCCTTTGACATTTCAGAATCTTACGTTGCCCGAACTTCCTTGTTCCAGCTCCTTACTTCACTTTAAAAGTTTCATCGATCGAGCGCTTCACCAAAGAAGTGTTTCCATTTAGAAGACAACAAAAGGCGAAAGAACGAAGTTAACGCGCAGTGACGCATATGGTCTCCTCGGCGAACAAACAAGCGCTGTTTCTGTAAACCGTAAACTGCGCTTTATCAGCTGCCTCGCTGCATTTCGAATCACTTCAATCGGCTTTTTGCGACCAAAAAGATTATGATATGTGACGCATCGTCGATCTCCGAATTGCCCCACTTCCATTTGTTCTTCTCGTTTTCCAAACGCCTCCTCCACTGTACGCAATCTTCCAGGGGATCGATTCGGTTTAGGAAGTCATTTGCTCAGTTGGATTTGATCGTGTTTGGGTATCGGCGCAGAAAATCTTTCCGCCCGCCTGCGTACCATGCGCTCTCAAAGCATCGCTCTCCCTGCGTGGACAGAATCGATTAACCGTTGTGGCCTGGGCAGCGAGCAGCGTTGATGCCCGGCAACAAATAGTGTGTGAACGCGCATTTCATCTCCATCGCTACGCTCCACGTGGACGGCGCGTTTCTCGCGGCTGTTGCTGCTGTTTCCCATAACATTACTAAACTCGGCTGAATATTTCAGAGCTCTCAAATTTGACCTGGAAGCTGCAGGCAGTGTTGAAAGATCAACGACTACGAAGTCCACAAATTGGTAAGCGTCCCATTCTCCTTTGTTCAGCTAACCAATGGCCCCAACAACGTCTTTTGGAGCCTCGCTTTACCTTTGTTTTTCATTTCAGTCACTCCTTTTGGTTTTTTCTGTCTTTTCACTCGGTTTAATTGTTGCTGTTTTACGATCGAGCAGCTCGGAACGTTGGCGCTAACGCTGCTGCAGCCACACTGCCCAGGAACGTGTGGAGTAAGAAGGAAGTGGCCGCCATGATAGCACAGAAAAAACCTTTGAAGAGTCGCTGGTTGGCCCCCGTGAAGAGTGGACACCGTGTGTGGACCGTTGGATAATCTCTCTTTTGGTGGTGGACTGGTGTGGGATGGATGTGACGTGGATAAGATGCTAAGGAACGCACATATTGTGGCGCTAGGGATAGAATAGTCAATGACAGTGGACCGCGCGTGACATGGAAAATGTTCGACCATTTCTTTATTTCGGTGAATCTTTCATATCGTTTTGGCTCTGTTTCGTGACTGACGATTTCCATTGCAGGAGAAGCGCCATGGTTACCGAAGTCGACGAAAACCGCAGTCGTGAAGCATCCGTGGAGCGGAACGGCCGCGATCGCGAACGCGAGCATCGGCATCATCACCACAAGCGGGACAAGGACCGCAGCGAGAAGCGCCGAAGCCGCAGCAGATCTCCCCGCGAACGCGAACGTCGTCGTCGATCCCGATCTGGAAGCAACCGCAGCCGCACGTACGACTCGGATGAGTTGATGGCCCAGGTGCAGGACGCTCGACTCCACATCTCGGATCTGGATCAGTCCGTCCGGCGCCGCGACATCGAGGACCTCTTCTCGAAGTACGGTCGCCTCGAGGATATCTGGCTGGCAACCTATCCTCCCATCTACGCCTTCGTCGTCTTCGAATCGCGGCGAGATGCCGCCAAGGCGCTCAAGGAACTCCGCACGTGTCAGATTCGGCACTGCCGAGTTCGCGTTTCGGCTGCTCTCCCTCGCCGTCGAACCAACAGTGATCGTCGTCCTCCTCCGCGTTCCGGAGGCGGCTACTCGTCCCGAAACTCCCGTCGCAGCCGAAGCCCTCGCCGCCGCAGTTCTCCTCCTCGTCGTCGCTCCCGAAGCCGCAGCTAGAATCTGAAGCTCTTAACATTATGTAAATCATATCTCTCGTTATTTATTTGTTCACTCTGTCAGTCTCTAAGTATTTTATGCAACTACACCCGATATATGTTATGTCAGGACAACTAATAAAGCCATGATTTCAGTGAGTCAGATACAGTATCCAAACGGCGTTTGTATGTTTAGCGTATCCTTGGTTACCGAGCAATGCTCAGCGAGAAAGGGACATTCATCTCATAGCTCTTACGTTGCCTGGGATACCCCAGCAGCTGGATGGGTTATTAGCCCGGAAATTACATGCGGCCAAGGATCTGGGCTATAGGCTCCATTCCGGAAGGATTTCACTTGCACCTGAACCTCCTCCATAAAACCGGTGGTCGGGAATCCAAAAACTGTTAACGATTATCGCTGTTGGAAACGCTTTAACCACACAGATCAACGGGATATGTAGAACGACCGTCGGTTGTGGAAGTTGCATGAGCAATGAGATGCGCAAGTCGTGGTTAAAGTTCGATTTGTGATGGGACATTGCAAAGAAACGGTTAAAAAGGAATGTGACGGAACGGTAGATCCGGAACCAGCGACCTCGATTTAGTGGGGGTACACAAAATTTCAGAATTTTTTGAATGCTCAAACTGGTCTTTACTTTATAAGTTGATCGGTTGTAAAATCAAGGGTTGTTGTTTATGCTGTCGCTGATCTCCAAAGAACATTTCGTAGCAACACTTTTGAGCAACGGAGTAGTAGAGAGCAATAGGCTCGCGGCTCACGGTTTGAGATTAGCGTTGAGCTATTGCTCGCACCGAAGATACCTGCTGACGAGAGCAGAAGATGAATGCAAGGCTTTCAAGAGCATCGCATTTGTGGCTGCTGAGTCCATAAATGTTCCCCAAAAAGAGACTGATTTTATTCCAAAGTGCCATCCCCAACACCTCATGGATTCCGTTCCCGTTGATTTCTTTGAAGACTTGCTCGTTAGGATCGGAGCTTTGGACGATGTTCGCTGGTACAAACGTTTTTCAGGAGCGTTTGGATTGACCGCACACAAAGTAAGTACGAACGGCCATGTCCAAACTTTATACTTAGCAGGCGGCCGATTTTCACAAGCCGACTTTTCTCGAAAATACAGGACGCTGAAATACGTCGTTAGTACGTTGTTCAGAAACTCTGCGATGCCTGCAATTGACTCAAAACAATCCATGCTCGATCGCTACTTCAAGGAACCAGGAATGCTTTCTTTGAAACTCCGCGGCTATCGGCCAAATGATTCATGGATTGAGTTGTTCTCCTCTTGGCAGAACTTGAATCTAGTGAAAGTTGAAGTCTTCGAATTCGAACATGTTTTCCAACTTCTTGAGAATCTTCTGCTCAGAGAACAGTTACTAAAGTTGATTGTAAGTATAGTTACGGTACGCGAGGAATGGATCTTTTTTGCAAGTTTCTGAAACAAAAGCAGTTCTTGCGCTTAGAGTTTCAATTATCTGGTAGAGACTTTGAAGACAGAATTCTGGCTGAGCCCGAAAAGAAGAAGTTTGCCGGATCGGCTATTTGCTGGAACTGCTTTGCACATGTCCACGACGAGTCTTTTGAAGAGTTGGGACGTGTCGACGATCAAACTTTACGATTCCGGAAGGAAAATATGATTCTCGATTATAGATGTTGGTGGGCCACCGAAGCAATGTCTGATGATGAACTTTTGAGTTGGCGTTCGCAGAAAAAACTGTTTTTCGTGAACGAGTGATGGATGTGTCGTTGAAGGTGATTGCGTTTAGATGTCGCCATTTGATAAGTTTCCTAATAAAAATGTTAGCCAGAATATGACTGAATTAACCCCATTCAACATCATCTCCAGCACCTCATGAATTCTTCTGTACGAATCAAATTCTTTGAAGAACGCTTTGAATGATGTGGGCTGGTATGAAGACTTTTCCATTGTCCCCTCGCAAAGTTAGTGGTCGCGACCATTCCCAAGCATTACACTTAGAACTGCCGTTTAAAACGGATTGAACAGAACAGCCCCCCTCTGTGGTTCCTTTAGGTACCCACATTTTTACTAACTAAGCCCGATCTCCAACATCTTGAGAATCTTGTAAACCAAAAGCAGCTCGTAGATCCAACAATTGATACGAATAATTACGCTATACAGAAGACCTAAGGGGCAGAACCTTGACTGATACTGCCAAGAGGAAGTTGGCGGAACTCGGATTAGGATCAGTCCGTCCGGCGCCGCGACAGCAAGAACCTCTTCTTGAAGTACGGCCGCGTCGCCTCGAGGATATCTGGCGGGCGACCCATCTTCTCATTTACCCTTCGTCTTTTTCGAATCGCGGCGAGATGACGCCAATGCGACGAAGATACTCCGCACGTTTCGGCTTCAGCTGCTCCTCCTCGCCGCTGCCAAGGATCCGGGCAACCTGGGACCCTGCATAGGGGCTCCATTCCGGGATCATGCGGTTCTCTTGAATCTGGGCTTCGTCCATATGGTTGATGGTCAGGAAACGTAGAGCCTTCCACGATTCTCTCTTCTGGAAGCGCTTCGACCACGCAGATCAATTGGACAGGAAGAACGGCCATCGGCGGTGGTTGCTCAAACGAAGCTCCGTAACTTGAGATCTCGATCCGAAGCTCCTAAACTCAAAATGGCGGCTCCTCTGCTCGGTTTCGCGAGGTCAGATCGTCCCAAACCGTTCCAGCGAGGCGCAACTCGTCCAGAGATCTCCGTAAACTCTCTCCGCCTCTTGAGCAAACCCGAAAAACGAATCGGCAGCGGCCGAACGTGCGACGAGGAGATTCGCATTCAACGACTCGCTGGGTCCCGGCGCGACCGAGCGCCTCAGGGAGAGCAAAGCGATGTACTGCGGCGGCGACCCAAATATTGGCCGAATTTTTGAAATTTGAAGGTTTTTGGATTCGCGCGAGAAGAATCCTTGTTGATTTCATGGACCAACTGCTGGCAATCGCAAGAATCGGCCTTTGTGGCCGCCCTACGTACTGGATTCAGGTTGAGCGTCGTCGTTTTAGGGCAAATCGGGGAGTGGGAATCTTTCCCTCGGAGGGTTCGACGACCTTCCATTATTCATCACTGTTGCGTGTGTTTATTCGTGTTTTAGGGCATTCCTAGCTAACTTTCCGCGATTCCTCATGCTACGCATCTCCGATCGCCGTGTTTCGCGTGTTTCTGACTTTCTGAAATCGCGTAAATTGAAGTTCTCCTTGCTTTTCAGGTAAACACGGAACTACCTAGTTATAAAAATGGTTCGTATGGGCGTATTGGCCGATGCCTTGAAGACTATTAACAACGCCGAGAAGCGCGGCAAGCGCCAGGTCCTCATCCGCCCTGCCTCCAAGGTCGTCGTCCGCTTCCTGACCGTCATGATGAAGCACGGTAAGTCCTTTTTTCTTTCCTATCTTTAGAAAGCTCTGAGATCACTTGCCCACTCATGTGGAGCTCTCAAAAGTCTGAAGTTGTAGGCAGGATTTGACTCTGAACGATCTATGTTTGGTCATAGAGCCAGAGGCGCTCATGCGGCAGCTCTGGCAATCAGATTTTGCTGTGAAACTTTACCTTCCAAACCATTAAAAGCGTCAAAAAGTGTCATATTCAACCGGCAGCCAAATTGTCACTCACTTCTTTTGTTTCAAATCTGATGGTCTTTCGTTGTAGGATACATCGGAGAATTCGAAATCGTCGATGACCACCGCGCCGGCAAGATCGTCGTCAACCTCACCGGCCGCATCAACAAGTGCTCTGTGATCAGCCCCCGCTTCGACATCGCCCTCCGTGATTTGGAAAAGTACACCACCAACCTCCTTCCTTCTCGCCAGTTCGGATTCATCGTCCTCACCACCTCGGGAGGCATCATGGACCACGAGGAAGCCCGACGAAAGCACCTCGGAGGCAAGATCCTCGGATTCTTCTTCTAAAGCTGCTTGTTTGTTGTTATTGTTAAACAAGAATAAAGTTGTTCGTGTTTTCATTTGTGTTTGTCCTTTGTCCTTTCAGGTGCCAAGTTGCTTAGAACGCATCTAGTATTTCTTTAAGGCGTTTGGGTGTCAGGGTGACTTTCCTCTCTTCAGTTATGGATCGTGTCATCGCTTTGATCGATATGGATTGTTTTTACGCTCAGGTGCGTCTTTTGCCTAAGATTCTGGGCCATCTTTGGCTTATTTTCTCTAATAACAGATGGGATGTTCAGGTGGAGCAACGACTATGTCCCGATCTATGGGGGAAACCAGTAGCAGTTGTCCAAAATGGAGTATTTCGAGGTGGAGGGTAGGTCAAGAGTATCAAAAGAAAATCCGTAAAGACCTTCCAGGATCATAGCATTGAGCTATGAAGCACGCGATAAAGGAGTTAAACGAGGAATGTTCGGCGATGAGGCTACGAAGAAGTGCCCGGATCTGAATATCGCCAAAGTGCCCGTTGGAGAACACGCGGACAAAGCAGATCTAACCAGATACCGCGAAGCAAGCAGCGAAGTATTCGTCGTATTGTTCAACTTCGACGAACGAATCGTCGTGGAACGCGCATCAATCGACGAAGCGTTCCTTGACTTGACGCAAATGGTTGATTCCATTCTGCGCGAAGACGACGACGTCGTGGACCGACTCATGGATGGAGCGGAGGAGTTCTTCCCGACCACGCACGTCGCCACAGGTTTGGACACAAAGGACAACGAAGAATACGATAGGTCCACCGGCCTCTTGGGATGGCTAACGAAGGATTGCCGGAATGATATGACGCAGGTTAGTGACAGTTCTTGGATTTGAAGTTAATAAATGAGGTTTAAAGCTACGCCTGGCTGTCGGAGCGAAGATTGTCGAAGAGATCCGGATCAAGATTCGCGAGAAAACGCAGTTCTTCTGTTCAGCTGGGATTGGATCCAATAAGGTGAGTCATGTTTCCCGGAAGAATGAAAAACATCAAGATACAAGAGCTGTTGCTGGACCGACCGCTCTCTCCTAAGATGAGGTGAATGAGTGAAGTTGGTCTTCAGTGCAGACGTCTGGTTAAGTTTGTCTAAACCGACCGCAGCATCCATTGCTCATCTGAAAATGAAACTGTCTAGACAGAACTGCCGTGACTAGACAAAACGAGACGATCACTCAATAACATGTCTGCTTTAGATAATCGCGAAGATGGTGTGCGCCAGACACAAGCCCAGACAGCAGACGATCATCCCAGCGCAGTTCATAAGCGAAGTCTACAAGCAGATGCCGATCGGAAAAGTCTGGAGTCTGGGTGGCAAACTGGGCGAATCGCTGATGGCAAGATACGGAATCACGGTAAACCAGGGCGTTTGAATCCCCAATTCTAAACTTGTATTTTAAAGACGATGTACGAATTATCAAAAGTCTCGAAAAGTGAACTGGAAAAAGACTTTCCAGGCAACGCAGAACACGTCTTCGATTTGGCGAGAGGAGTAAACCGCGACCCTGTGAAGGTGAAGGATAAGCAGAAGTCGATTGCCGTAAGCAAGAATTTCCCGGGGAAAGCGGCGCTTAGGACAATTGACGAATTGAAGAAGTGGCTGCTCGGATTGATCAAGGAGTTGGTGAAGAGATTAACCGAAGACCAGAGAGTGGTAGGAATTGAGTTGTTCGGAGGAAGAGGTATAAGGTGGATATTCTTAAGAACCTCCGCACAGCGCAGTCGTTGAATTGCGGCTTCGTCATGGATGGACCACATGGGAGAACACTGCCGCTCACCTCGTATATGCCCGACGCCATCTTCAATACTGTATGGGGCACCCTCAAGGGCATGAACAAGGCGGCCGAGCCCGCGGTTAACTGGTGAGCGAAAAACTCGCAGAGATGGTTATAATATTCTGGATTTTAGGGAACCTCCAATAGTGAACGTGTTCCTCTCGGCTTCACGGTTCCGGGAGGGTGTCCAAGCCGAGAGTCGGAGAATAACGCAATGGGTTTACTCGAAGATCGACGAGCTGGAAGGCCGAACGGCCGTCGAGCCATTGGAGGAAGAAATCGAAGATGTCGTTTGGGTTGCGGACGACGAAAATTCGCGAATGTCGACTGTATCCACGGCATCAATACCCAAACCCAAGGCGCCCACTTCTCCGACCCATGTTTCATTATCCGCTCCATCCACTTCCGGAAGAATCGAGGTGGAAGCGGATCCACAGCCTTCGACGTCGGGAATCACTCAATCTCGGTCAGCGACAACCGTTTCAAGTCCCAGAAAAAGCCCAAGAAAGAGTCCAAAGAAGGTACACATGGTAGATTTGGCCTTCGATTTCAGCTTCTTGCCGCCAACGTTCGAAGAAGTCGACAAAGAATACTTTGCGAATATGCCTGAAAATGTACAAAGGGTAAGTGGTTCCAGTCACGCAATGTTTATTAAAGTTCACGAATTTAGGGAATCAGGCGGCATTACCAGTTGAAGAGCGCGAAGGAAATGGAGCAGAAGAAGAACACTAAGGAGGAGAAGCCGTCGACAACAAAGGGGAGGCCGCCGAAGAGGCAGAACACGAACGCCAAGAAAGCAGCGCAAGGATCTCAACCCAAACTCACCAAGATTTCCACGTTTTTCAAACCAAGTTGAAGAAACATGGAATTTCAATAAAGTGTGATTATTTTGGTTGCTTGTGAATGTGGGCATAAGTCGGAGAGTAGCTGATGCACACTCGATCATGGGGTTAACGCTGATCAGAATCGCGAGTTGGCTGCGAAACTTGGTGATAGGACTCAATTCCAGATTTCAAGGAAGAAGTTGGCGCGTTACAGTATAGCGATTCTCTCATCCGCATCGCCTGTCCATCAAGTTCACATACTTAATCTCCACATCTGTATTACAGATGCTCGATTACAGATTCTGTACTCGAGAGTGGAAAGTAATGGAGACTTCTTTGGGGAGAGTATTCCAAGACATACTTAGAATACGACGAGCAAATTAGGAAATATCCAAGCAAAGAAGCTTTCGGCGAATAAGTTGTTGGAAACGCTACTGGTGAAGGCGTTGAAGGGCTAATTCAACTCTGCCTTTGATCCCAAATGGACGAATGCGGCTCTAACGTCATTTCACTGCGCCGTCGAATGCATCTTCTATTTTGTCGGCAACCTCGGCGTTCTCGTTTTTCGTGCGCTTTGCATAAACCGTATTTGAAACCACTTTTGACGCTCAATCGGTGCAGTTCTCCGTGTAACAGAACTGGATACTCTCGTTGCCTGCGTTCTCTCGCACCACTGCAAATCGGCAAGCGAGCGAAGAGCAGCTCATTTCTAGTAGGTAGATCCTTGGGTTGATGATGCTAACCTTGCACGTATAAGACACCGCATCACTTCGGTGATTCAAGCAATGGTTAAGATGATCGATTCTGAGACCCCAAGAATCCAATTTTTGCAATCCGCCGAATGGCGTTGACATTAAGTAATCACGCTGTGGATCTAAAGTGCGAATAGTTGAGCTTGAAATTTGAAACTAGGCATCTAAATACTTGCCGGTCAGTGAACAACTGCAACATTATCTGAAGCCACGAAGATAAGGAAGCGCTGACAAGAGAGCTGAACACCTGAAAACCAATTTGAGAAACGAGTCCGCGTTTCGGAATTCTTCCCACCAACGCAACAATTTGTCCTAAGGTTTTTAATCGACCAAATCAACCGATTATTTAAAATCTCACTACAGACGGTTTTCTCCTTACCCTCCGCCACCCGTTGTGTGCCAAGCGTTCCAACGACAGTCGTAATCTGTTCGCGCGTTCGGGAGTGACAAAACGCTTAGCGACGTTTTCGCGCGCGCGGCGCTCGGTAATCGGGGCTTTAGGTTCTCCGCCACCTCGTCGAAGGCGGTGGTTCCTTCTAATTCTCTCTTCGCAACTAATTAGTTCGATGCGATGTGGCTGAACTCCGTCCTTGTCCTCGTCTTCTGCTTCCCTCTAGCGGAATCTCTGGATTTCCGCACTCGGAACGTCCGTCCGGACCACTTCCGAAATGTTCCTGGCGCTCTTCCTTCCCAGGCCTTCTCGAACCCTTATCAGCAATTCGCCAATCAGCAGCCGCAGCCGATGTCCAACAACTATTTGCCTGTTTATCAGCCAGATCCTGAAGTTATTCCTCCTTCACAAGGTTCCCAACGAGGTTACATCGATCTGCCTTTGTTCACAAGCCCTCCAAATCTGCCCAAGGCACTCGAAGTTTCCAGGGAAACCTCGCCACTCCCATCGAAGGCAACGACGTTGGGAGCCGTTAAGATCACTCGGCAGATGATGCCGAAGAAGAGCGTCGCGAGGCTTTCGAAAATGTCGCCGAAGCTGCCCGCGAACATGACTACGGAGGGCAAACGGGGGTCCGCTCGGATTTCGGTTCCAAGCCATCGACTCCTCAACGATATTCTCGTGATTCCCAGCGAGAGGCGGATGTACATCTTGGCGATTATGCCGATTCACGAATCCGCCAAGAGCCAGGTGAGCAAACAGGATCGCTTGGGAAAGGAGCACTTCCGCTTAGGTGTCAAAACGTGGCGCTGAGCAAACGTTTGCATAATTAGGCGGCGAACTTGTCGGTTTCAGGGAAGCTTGGGCAAACAAAGGAGAGTTGCGAAGTGGGGGATTCGATGAAGTTCCGAATCTTGGCAGTTTCGATTTAAGAAGTCTTCGCTGACAAGCTATATATATAAAGACCCACTCACTGCATTCCCTGCGCGGTCATAACAAAATTACGGTATTTTCAAATTTCCAGTTTTCAAATCGCTGTTTGAGGGCATTCGGAAGGATTCCTTGTGCTGCTGGTCCTGGGTTCTGTCCGCTCTGCGTGTCCTTGGCTTCAGATCCGCGCTCAATTACCCTCCCAACCTCAGCTAACCTCCGTTCTTCTCAAATCTTAATTTCAGGGTTTCGAATGCGGCAGCCTGGACGTCAACGCATTCCTGCGGCTCTCTGCGTTCCTCAAAGCCCTCGACGAGGCGAACGCATCGCCGAATCTCCGCGAGGCGAATCTCCACATCGGCGCCGTCATCGTCGACAGCTGCTCCAGCGATCTTCGAGCCGTCGCCGACCTCTACGAACTGCTGTCCGGAACAAACATAGAAAAGTAAGTCTTTTTGCATTATCCGACCCTATCTCTAACTCCTGGAATCCCAGAACGGACATCATCGCGATCGTCCGCGATGATTCGTCGTTCTTGCCAAACGTGGACGAATTCACGCGTCATCTGAGGATCCCGACCGTCAACACGTTCTACTCCTCGAAGCCCCAGATGTTGACGACCGGAACACTTCCCAGCGAAGAATCGCCGCTCGAGGCGATCTTGGACCTCATCCTGCACACGAAGAGCAGCTGCGTCAGCGTGATCTACGACGATCTTCATGTAGAGTGAGTGGCGACATCTTGAATTTTGATAAACTTGATTTTATAGAATGATGGGAGACCTCGCGAAGCAGGCTGAAGACCGTGGAATATGCCTGGACCAGAAGCTCGGCATCCGAGGACCCTCTTCAGTGGAAGCCCAGCAGAACGTCATCCGAAAACTGGTCCTCTCCGAAGCCAGAATCATCATCGTGCTTTACGGCGACAAGTTTTGGATCGACCTTCTCAACGCTCTCAACATTGAAATGGTTCGCTTTACATTACTATATACATTCTAATACTCCTCATTTGCAGGTTATTCCAGGTCGATTCGTGTTTGCCACAATCCAGAATGACCTTTGGATGACATCCCGGCAGTACCTGGAGTCGTGGCCCCACTTCGATCAGCTGCTGCTGTCGGTGGAGAACTCCAAGAGCTCCAACTTGTCCTATATGGGCGAGTTGACGAGCAGATTCTCGAAGTTCCCTTTTCCTCAAACGTGGTTGCGGCAGTTCTGGTCGACGGCGTTCCATTGCCACATCGACGGCGAACCCTTGCCTGGAGAGCAGTTTTCGAGGTAAGACTCAAGCCCTCATTTATTTGGGAACGTCAAATACTATCAGTCCTACATAATTATTGGAAATTTAGGCAAATATTAATAAGTCGTACTCTGCATACTTAGGAATAACAGCTGACCTTTTATTCAAAAACCCTGATCTTGCTGTTTCAGGCCCTGTCCCCACAAGCAAAGCCTCAACTTCACGTTCGTCGCTCCGGATCTGGACATCACACCCATAAGCCTGGCCGTCCACACGGTCAGCCAGTCTCTCCGCAAACTCGTGGACAACGTGTGTCCAGGCGCTCTGCTCCACACGCTTACGGACTGCCTCAACGAGCCTTATCGCAGCCTCTTCGCCTCGATGATGACCGTGGAATTCGCGCATCCGCTCCTCGGAGAGCGCAACTTCGCGATCAACTCGTCGACCGGATTCGCCGACGCTCCGATGAAGCTGAACCGCGTCGTCATCGAACGTGGAATGCTACGATTCGACGAGATCGCTAGATGGAGCCAAGACTCAAGGCTCCTCTACACCGCGGACAACGATCTCTACATTGAGGATAGAGATGGAAAGAAGGCCCGACTTCAATCTACATGTCCGAGGTAAGAATATCATCGTAGCAATGAATATCCGATTTCATGATTTCTCCTTCCAGATCCGCGTGTTTCAGCGAATCTGCCATCAAATCGAAGATTGGAGTGCAACCCACGTTCAAAGCGGGCCTCCACGATATGCCCTCGCTCGTCTTCTCAGCGGTGGCTACGCTGCTCACCTTCGTGTACCTAATGTGTATGTATCAACAGCTCGTGGGAGCGAAGCACGACCCTTACCGCATCTGCACCATGGTCATGTTCTCAGGTTTGGCTCTTCAGTTATCGGACATTATCTAAGCTCTGCTCTTAGGGCTAGCCTTCATGAGTATGGTATCCATCTTCTTCATTATGCAACCCTCTTGGATCACTTGCGCGATTAGGCGGAATTGCCTATCAGTCGCAGTTTCACTCGTCTTTTCGCCGATTCTTGTTAAGGTATGTTCGATCTGAGCATTTGATTTTAAATAACCGTGATTACCCCTTTAAGACGATCGCCATTTGGCACCACGAAGTCCTACATCGCACCAAAGTATCTTCAACGGGATCGCCTTCAATATCTCCGCTGACCCTCCTTTGGGCCTCGCTAGGCGTCATCTTCGTCCAGATTGTCGTCGTCGCCGAATGGTCCGTTTTCGAGGATCCAACACTCCTGGAATTCGTTTCCTTCGGCGACGATTACTCATGGAGATGCTCGCCAGGAGCTCATTTCGAGCAGCGACTCTTCTTCTCCATGATCCTCAACGTAATCTTCATCGTCATTTCCCTTGTTTGCTCCATCACCAGCCTCCGGAACCCCCACAGCCGGCAGAATATCATAACCTGCACTATCGTCGTCGTGGTAGGCATTGTGCTCTACGTGAGTTTGCCGCTGATTCCGTTCCGAACTAGGGATCAAATCTTCGCTGGAGGTATCCTTACAAGATTCTTGAGCTCTCTTTAACATCTTCTTTTCAGCCTTGATGATCTACACGATCATAGCGCTGATCGTCACATACTTCCAGCGTGGATTTATGCGCGTTTCTCCGTCGATTGCATCCGGAAAAGAGAATCTCGTGTTGGAGAACACCACAGAGTCGGACAAACTGTCCCAATATGGACCTGTAAGTACATATTAGCGAAACGTTAGATACCATTGAAGTTCATACCCGAATTTGGGAATTATGCTGATCCATATCCGTTTCAGGATCGAAGCCAACTATGGCCGAACCCGTATCCCAGCGCCACTCTTCCAGGCCTCCGTCGACAGCCTTCAATCGCCGACTACACGATTTCGACGCACCGTATCCCTCCGGTCAACTACCTCGCCGCGACCGGAACTCTGGGACACCAAAGCGAGTATAGAGCGCCGAGTACTCGCCAGATTTAAAGGATTCCAAACACCTTTGGAACACCTCTCGAAGCCTATTTATTATCTTCCAAACTGCCGTGTTCTGTACATATCGTTTCTAATAAACTGTTGGTCTTGACGCGATCTTCATGTGTGCTGGCGAATGGAGATCGGTGTTTACCTTTAGCTATCTGGCGAGAGATTCGAGCGCTTTGGATGAATTTTTTGGCGAATTCGGACGTTTTTGACGTTTCTCGCGTTTTTCAGGAATGGCCAGCAGAGCAGGAGCCAAGGTGAAGAAGAAGGAAGTGGTGAAGGTCATCCACGGCGCACTGCTGAAGACCAACATCAGGTAATCCCGATTCTGATTTCTCCTTAACTCAAAGATCCGATTTTCAGGGCGCAGATGGCCACCGCTGCTCCGCCGCTTGGACCGCAACTCGGCCAGCGCGGAGTCAACGTGGCGAACTTCTGCAAGGAGTTCAACAAGGAAACCGGCCACATCAAGCCGGGCGCCGTCCTTCCCACGAGGATAAACGTGAAGCCGGACCGAAGCTACGAGCTGGAGATCTGCACGCCGGCTTCATCATGGCTTCTCAAAAGAGCCGCCGGCGTGCGACGCGGGAAGCAGGATCCGGACGAAATCGTTGGCCGGATCTCCGTCAAGCATATCTACGAAATCGCCAAGATCAAGTCCCGGGATAAGTGCCTCCAAGGCGTGCCACTGAAGGTAGGATGGTTTTGGGTTTCAGGGTCTCAGGTTGGCTTTGAGATGGTCGGAATGAACAGTGGAGTATTGTATATTCTCATCTTGGCTACAGTTTACTTGGGCTTAGCATACGTCGGATTCGGTTAAGCATAACGAGGGCTCACAGAGCTTAAAGCTTCAGCATTCATATTATGAGTCATGTCAGTGAGGTTCAACTGATCATCTAAAAGACTCCATTGCTAGTTTTAAGCATCTGCATTCCAGTTCATCTGCGAGCAGCTGATCAAGTCCTGCCGAACAATAGGAATCGAAGTCCTACGCGAAGACCTGGATCCCGTCGCCCTGGCAGAGTTCCTGAACGAGCGGCGCGATACCGTCGCCAAGCAGCTTCAAGATCTAGCCGACAAGAAGGCCGCGAAGATGCTTAGGACCACCTAGAAGATTTGTGTAGACGATGTTCGTTTGTTGTTATTGTTCAAATAAATGTTTTTAGGCTGTGTGAGAAGCTTTTGGGTGTGGACAAGTTTCTTGGAATCTTTCAGGCAGGGCTTAGGTCGAGGTTAGATTTTCGGACTGCAGGGTTAAGGATAACACCTGTCCATTCCTAGGATCCCCTTCTCCAGCTCACTAAGCACCGCTATGTGGTCTCTGCATACGGTAGCTCTATCTAACATGCTGTAAATGCTCTATCTAACATGCTGTAAATCGTCTTATTTACACCTCCGCTCGAATCGCCGGCGCATCTTGGTGTGAAAACCGGCGTTAAGTTGTTTGTCAAAGTGTGCGTGGGGCACAAACAGTGTTCGCAGATTGTTTTGTGACCGCCAACAGCGCCTCTCCGCCTCGGGTTCATCGGAATGACAGTTCGGGGTCCGTATTGTGGACCTCCGAGGGCGAGGAGATCGGCGATTTCGGCGTGTGAGGCAGGAGGCACTACGGTAGGCGTTCGTTCTCGGCAGATCTGATCGGAGTTGTTTAGAACGAAGAACATCGTCGTCAATCACTGGAGATTCTCGGCTTCCGGAGGCCGTCGGAGGTCCTCTCGCCGGTTCTTTGGCCAGCGTTTGAAAACAACGGCAAATTGCTTTAGCTTGACCAATCTGTCATCGATGCGAATAGCCAGTGGCACCCCGAAGAGGAGGAGGGGTTCGTGGCTCAGGGGGTAAACAACGACGAGTTCGTTTTGTCAGCAGCGGGAGTGGGGGAACAGTAGAAGAAGAAGAAGAACTTGCCGGGCGGAGCTTGGCAAGCTGCCCATGCGCGACTTGTGTCATCGCGAGCACTCGGCTGCAGCAGACCTACGCTGACTGACTATCATCGTCGTCGTCGTTGTCGTCAGAGGGCTCTCCTACTAGCCATCCCAGCTGGCTGCTGGCTGGCTTGCTGCGAGGAGTCGAGGCACACAGAGCGCGCGTTACGTCGTTGTCGTGAAAAACTGCAGTGAAAAAAATTCCAGCGAGAGAACGAAACGCTCGGCGCGGCGGCGGCCGCGGCGGCGACCCACCCCCGAACGAAGACCGCCGAGCTCCTCGACTCGTTTTTGCCGCCGCCGCGGCGCCCCTTCTTCTTCATTGTGCGTCGACGCGACGAATGCGGCTGTTCGACGCCGGCGCTGCGTCAGCGTCACCCGACGTCGGCGCCAGAAAGTTCTTCTTTTCGCCTCTTTTTGTCCTCTTCGCGCCAACCTCCCCATATGATCACAGGCCCCCAGATGGTCCGCCGGCTGAGGGTTGGGCGCCCGGACTCTCAACCCCTTAGGGGACCTTCCGGTTCCAAGACTCTGCGACGGTTTT
>KN167117.1:22188-50419 GCA_000757745.1 Steinernema scapterisci
TTCTTCTCCTCCACCAAGATCTCGGCTGCCGGTAATCAGCATCCCAGCTGCCCGAGGACGAGTTGGACCCGCCGGGGCGCAATTTGCGAAGTCGTTAGTCATCGGCGTGGAAAACATATTTTTGGTGTTTTGGTGACGTGGCCGGCTTTTGTTGGTGCCCGCGGCGGACGGGAGACCTCCGCGAACCCCTCAACGAGGGTTGAGAGATTCGAATCATCAGCTGAGCGAGCGAAACATTCCGGGCGCGATTGCGGGATGACTGTCGACCCTCGCGTGTTGTCCCAGCGTGCTTTGAACTGCGTGTTCCCTGCCTCCCTTCTTCCCCACCTTCCTCCTGAACCACCTCTGCTTCTTAGGAGAAGTCATTAAACGGTCGCTGATCGCGCTTCCGCTCCTGGAACCATCCATCTTCGCCTTACGGTCCTTTCGCCGCGCGGCATCGCCGGCGCCGCAGTTCGATTACGGTGGCTGGCTGGCGACTTTACAAAGCGGCGCTTCACCTCCACCTGAATGTTGCAAAGAAATGTTGCGTTCGCGTGTGACCCGCCGCCCCGAGAGTCGTGATGAGCCGCCGCCGGCCCACCGGTCGCCGTCCGTCGTCGTCGATTGATTAGCGCTTATCATCATCTGCCTCCTCCTTCGATCCAGCTGCTGCTTGACGATACTTCTAATCAGATGTTTCTTCGTCGTTTCTTTGCGCTCCTGGGGAACAGGAACAAGAGGAAGAAGGGGCAGAAGAACGGCGGAGCTGGAGCAGAAGGGGAAGATAATGGCGGAGGATTGTTGCGGTGTGCAGGCATGAGAGCGTGGTACTGTCGGCTGCGACCTTTGGTCCGGCCGGTGCTCCTACTCCACTCCGACTGACTCTCCTCCGAAGGAGAAAAGGAAGAGTCAGCCCGTGGAGCGGCGTTGCGGCGCTCGGGGGAGAGGTCATCAAACCGTGGTTCGCCCGTGTCGAGCGTGTGTTTGAATAGGGCGCGGCGATCAGCGCGAGAGCGGCTTGCGCTGGCTGCCTGGCTGGCTGCAGTGCGATTTACGATGGTTTGATCCCCGTAAACATTGAAACATGCAGGCTGCACCTTGCTTGCACCTCCCAGCCTCGCTCCTTCCCTGGCCACGTGCGTCTTCTCCTCGACCTCCGATGTTTATCGCGCGTTCTCTGAGTGGTTCTTTGGTCTTCTGATCTCCTCCGCTCTATTTTTACTTCCTAATACCTTCCGGATCTTTCTGGAACTCTTGCCGCATATTCCTCCCCTTTCCGCGCTCTATTAGGCAACACTCCATTCTTGATCTTATCCCGCAGCTGTTCCAATTAACTCAAACGACTGGTCCAGCATATTCGCTTTCCGTTTCCAATCTTCCAATCTCCCGGATCGCCTAATCTGCGCGTAATCCCCTAATTGCCACGTCAAAGAACCCACGCGCCCGTGGTCGGCTGACTGACCGGCGGTCAGCCGCTCGGATCGCGAGATGTTTGTGTAGCAGCTGACCGCATTCCGCCGGGCATTTTGCCAAACGAGGAGGAACCCGGCGGACGAGGCGATTAAGGAGCGATCAGCTGTTTACTGTGCGCCTCCGGTTCCTGGATCATATGACTGTGGACGGCCGGAACCGTTCGCCGGGACTCTGATCGGGGCTTCTTTTGGCTTCTACGCGTTTCTTTTGCACTTTGCCTAGCGTCTTCCTCGTTCTTAGCCGGCGATCTTGCTGCTGCTCCCTTGAACCGCCACCAATCATCCCAGTTCTTCTCCATTTTCTTCTTCTTCTTCATACTTTTATCGATCGCCGGGCGAAAGTGCAGTTCTACTACACTCGCACTTGCGTCGTCTGCTGCGTCGCCGCCGGCTGACGTCGCCATATTGGCGCTGACGGCGCCCGTCGCCAGGGTCGCCAACCCTCAACCCCGTGTTTGCTTTTTTAGCGCGCGCGATTTCGAGGTGATCTATATCCCCGGCCACTCATTTCCCGGCAGCTTCCCGGCCAGGCCACGCAAGGCCATTCTCAACGCCGATCTCGGCGGCGATTAGGGTCCAGTCCATCGGCGGCTCGCGCACAGCTGATTTGCATAATCGTCTTAAATTTCCGCGTCCGCGAGAAACTCTCCTGTGCAGACACCTCGAACACTTGTACTCTCTCGCCTTCCGCTTTCGGCGTGCGTGCCGGCGTTCTGCAAACCCTCCTCCTCGCGTGATTTATTCATTTGCGGCTGTCTGCAGTCCCGCCGCCGTCCGCCAACTTCCTAATCCCGAAATGCAACTTTCCGTTCCAGGTAAAACAGGCGGTGTCGTCGATCGGCACTCTACAGGTAACAACACGGCAGCACAAACGACCATGGTCCTATCAGAGAGCCTCGATGACGAGATGCAGCAGTTCAGCGGCAAGACCAGCTGCAACGAGGACGAAGACGAGGAGTTCGGCGTGGAAACGTTGAGTCCGTGGAGCAACGAGAACGAATCTTCTTCATCTCGAAAGTGAGTGGGTTACTGTGTGCTGCGTGTTTGCCTGCACCGCCGCCGCCTTCCGAGTGCTCGGAAAACACGTGTTCTGTCCCGATCGATTTTCCGATCACGCGTTTCGCGGCCACTCTCAAATGTTGCCGTTTCGCTGAACGTTTTTGCGCCAATTCTAAGCGAGAATCGAAGTCGAGGAGAACGACTTTTGGGCGGAGAACAGATGAGAGGGGATACGGTAGGGTTTGTGCCCATGGCACAAACTGAGAGTTTAGGTCTAATTTTAGGAGTAGGAACCATAAAAACGGGTCGGTGGAGCGGAACTTTATGTGGAGATGGGAGAGTTCAGGCAGCTGCTTGAGGCCTGGACTTCTCCCTTCGATGATTTCCCAACATTCCTCCCACTTTGAAACTTCTTCTCGTTTTTCAAAAACCGACTTTTGCCCACTCTTCGAGTCTTAGTGCAAGAAGACCAGATTCCGAAGATTACTACGGACCCTCCAGACAGATCTGGCGACTTTTAATCCCATTCATCACTTATTGAGTCGTTTTCTTGGCCAAGAGCGTCGCTCGGGTTGTGTAAGAGCTACTCCTCCATCTGTTCTTTGAATCAGCTGGCGTCACCGCGGGTCTTAAATCAACTTTTTCCGCGACTCTTGCAAATCTCGCCCTAGGCAACAGCTGTTACACATGCATCGGGAAGGGGCTGCGTGCATAACCCCGTATCCCGAATATTCTAAAAAAGGGTCGACTTGAACAACGTCGTCGCCATTGGCGGCGGCGGCGTTTCGCGCACGGAGATCTTCTTTGCGTCTTCGCACATTTGCAATTTTGCACTTTTGTTTCGGGCGTCGTCGCCTAGGTCACCGGGGGGCGCGCGGAGCCCGGCAGCAGACTAGTGACACTGTTTCTTCTTCTTCTTCTCTTCGGCTCCCTTCAAGGTGTTGTACTAGTTTCTCGCTCTCCGCGCCGATCAGGAAGCTACGCCGGCGACGGAGAAAAACGCCGACGGCTGGCGGCTGAGCGTTCTCTGCTGGCTGCTGCTGACTTTGCCTCCGCGGGCAGATGTTTTTTGAGCTGGCGCCGACC
The DNA here is from genome assembly GCA_000757745.1 of Steinernema scapterisci. Taxonomy (NCBI): domain Eukaryota; kingdom Metazoa; phylum Nematoda; class Chromadorea; order Rhabditida; family Steinernematidae; genus Steinernema; species Steinernema scapterisci. The sequence goes on from KN167117.1 coordinate 25,728, forward strand.
GAAACGCCGCCGCGGAGCGAAGGACGACGAGGAAAGTGCGTCGAACGCAACATCGGCAAAGTGCATCGAAAGGGCAAAAACGTTTTTTCGCCCTCCGCGACGGCCGTTCGTCAGCGGCTCCGATTGAACGACGACGACGTCGACGAAGAGCGGAGAAGATGGGAGAGGGAGGCCGAGGAGAGGAGAGCAAGAGGCCTCACCTAACGGGGCCTTGATCGTTGAGTTCCAGCTGTCACGTGGGCCGGAGAACACGTGCCGACAAAGACGAGTTTGGCGCCGATTTCGGTTCGAACGAAGAAGGGGAGAGGGAGGAAGTGGGAGAACGCATTTGGCGGTCGTAAAAGCGATTTAATGAAACAGCTGGGTGGTTCGTTGGTGCTCCTTTGAATCGTCATGGGAAAAGAGCCGTTAGAAGCGTTGATTTGGGAGTCGAAATGCAGATTGCAGAGTGATCAGGGTCCATTTCGCTTTTGCTAGATGCCTGCAGAAGCCTTACGACTCGTTTCGTACAAAAACGGGCGTAGCGCCCAAAAACGGGATCCCCTCGCCGTCCCAGGTTAGCGCTTGTGACCTTGAAGCGCCAGTCTTGAGTGAAGCGGGTGGCCGAAGAAGTCGACCAAAGACGGGACGCGAATTAATTATAAGTCGTCAGGCGAGGAGCCGCGGCGGCGCTGAGATGGATGGATTGCAATTCGCGAAGGTATTTTTGCTGCTTCTAGAAAACTCGCTCGACGGAAGTGTTCCCATCGTGGTTACGGGCGGAGAGGAGCAGCAGAAGCCCTGGGGGCATCAATAAAGTGCGGCTCGAATGTCAACAAACACGATCGCCTCCTAATCGCAATCGCATTTATCGCGGCCCCGGCCGTAAATAATCCTGCTGGTGACAAATGAGAGATGATACAAACGAGGAGTTCCTGGAACGACTTGATTTGTTGTGATTAGGCCGATCGGCGGAGAATCGGGCGATCGGGAAGTGCTTGATCGGGATTTCATTGGCTTTGATCTGCTTTCCAGGCGTTAAAGAGGGAGTTCTGATCGCATTTGGGTGTTTCAGATCAGTTCTGAGTTGTTTATAATTCCGGGAATTTCCGATCTGATTTCCAACGCCTCCTCCGACTCAAAACGCGTCAGCTGGCGGAAGCCAGAAACAATAACTTCAGCGCACAACTCCAAACCTTCTCAGCCCCCGATCTCCCCCACTTTCCCTCTTTTTTACCCTCGCAAGCCCGGAGGCACAGCTGGTGCGGCACAACAGCTGATCTCTGCCACCGCCGCCTCGTTTGCATATGCGAGCGAGAGGCCGCTTCGATCTCCCCCGATCGAGTTCCACGAACTGATTTCCGTTTTCTTCAGAGTGTCGTCGACATGTCGACCGGGCCAATCCTCTCCCGTGGGGGTCGGCGGCGGCACTAACGTTCCCGTCTCGGCCGAAGATCGGCGGTTGCGGCGCCAGATCGCGAACTGCAACGAAAGGCGTCGGATGCAGTCGATCAACGCCGGGTTCCAAGCGTTAAGGTCGCTGTTGCCGAAGAAGGACGGCGAGAAGATGTCCAAGGTAGAGTCGGAGAGGGACAGGGAACGAGGAACTCACGAGGGACACTTTAGGCAGCGATCCTGCAACACACGGCCGACCTGATCCACCAGTTGATGTCCAGCCAGAGGTCCGTGGACATGCTGATGGCCGCAAGCGCGGAGAGCAGCAAGAAGCGGAAGCTGGACTTTGGGGACGCCGACGGGGACCACCACGTGTCGGACTACGTGAAGACAATCGACGAACTGAAGGACGCACTAGACCGGGAGCACACGATCCGGGTCGCGTGCCAGCGAGAACTCCTGGAGCTGAAGGCTCAGCTGAACATCGTCACCTCCTCCGCCGTGAGTCCCGTCGCCAACGATCTCCTGCTCGGTCAGCAGAGGCTCGACCTCGCCGCCAGCTCTCCTGTTTCGGCGCAGCCTACGCCGAACCCTTTATTAGGTTCTATAGGTAAGCCTGTTTCTATTTTAAACCGCTTTGAAACAAGAGAATCTGGGTGCTTTTCCCGATTTTATCATTGCCACATCGAAACAAGCGATCAAAAGCGGTCCAGACGACGCTTATCTCCGCGTCTGCGGTTTTTACGAGCTTGTGTCGTGCAAAATTTTGCTAATTGTCAGTCAGCGACTCCGCAGCACAAAAAGAGCGGAGAATGAGATAAAGGACAGAGATAATTACTGCCAGAAATGACGTTTTCGATGGGCTGGTAGAAATAGAACTTTGGCAATCCATCCTATACAAGCATCCTACCGTAATCCAAGTGAACTTTTCTCTGATTTCAGCTCTGTTGAACTCTCCGCTGGCCCTGCTGGACCACCACCAAACACCTTCGGTGTCGCCTCCCTTGATGCACCATCCCCTGCCGCAACGGCCGTCGCCCTGCTCCTCCACGGCGCTGGGGTCGAACAGCTCCAACGGCTTCCCGGCCTCCTCTGGCTCCCTCCACCAACAGCTCCAGATGCTGCAGAACTCGTCCGCGGAACTCGGCGACCCGTCGTCCTCCCCGAACTCGACCCAAACCGCCGCGAGCCACCGTAACCTCCAGGCGATCATCGAAGCCATCAGGCATCTGGAGGGCCAACAGGCCGCCAACGTGGCCACCTCGAGTCCGGCAGCGACGCACGGGGGCAACGTGCTCGTCCGCTAGCGCAGCCGATAGTGTCATAGTTGATAGTTACTGAGAGTTCTTCGTTCCTTTGTCCCGTGCCCTCCAGGACCAGATCCCTGCCCTCCTCCCAATCCACCCACCACTCACCAATGAATCTTCACTTTAGGCGTTTCCCCGTCCTCTTCTCATTTCCGATTTCATCTCGCAAATCTTGGTTGGTTGTTGCTGTTGTTGTTGAGCTTCTTGATCGTGTTCCGAGGGTTCGGTTGACGGACAGAGATCCCTTCTTCGCCCAGTTTTGTTTTCTTTGTTGTTAAAGTTGTTCTGTTTCCGTTTTCCGAAGCGAAGAGGCCAACAACGTTGTTTTAGGAGAGAAAGAGAGTGTAGCTTCCCAGCCACAGCAGGTCCAAGTCTAGCGTCTTCTTAACCATAACCTAATCAATCCCTGGTTCCCCTCGTTGTCGTGTCCACCTCCTCCGCCTCACTCCATTCAAAGCCCCCAGATTCCCTACAGTAGCCTCTATTCGAGTTTATCCCTCTTGCACCAAATGACAAAATCCCCACGCCCGATGTTCGATTTCGATTTTTTGCTCATTTTTTGTTTCGTTTTTGTTTTCGGAGATCTTTTTATTAATTTAACGATGGCAATATTTGTTCGTTCCTCCTCCCCTCTTCTCCTTGTCGCCGCCGATCGTTCTGCCGCCGTTGAGTGCAAAGCGACAGAAGCGCATTCCGCCGCCCTCTTCTCACATCTCGAAGAATTCTTTTGTTTTGATGATGATTCTCATTCTCAGTTGTCGAACAAGAGAAACAATAAATCCGGTATTTTATTACGAAACGTCGTCGAAATTCACGTCGAGGGAAACATTGGGGACGAGGCGAGGATTCCGGACAAGTCAACACTTGAGGACCGTTCCATGAAATCGTAGTTGTTAAGGGTTCAAACTCCTAAAACAGCAAGCCAAACGCGGAAATGACTCAAGCAATCTCGTGCCACCCGCACCTTCCGTTCCCGCTTCTCGTACAGTTGTGCGTCATCGCTGGCCGCTGCGATCCGAACGGAACCAAAAGCTGCGAAATGTTAGAAATGGACATAACGATTTCTCCTCAGCGACAATCAAAGTTTCACATTTTATTGATATGCACGGGAAGCCTAAACCTTCTTGGGTAGTTGCTGATCATCCGAATCTTCCGAAGACGACGACTTCGGGGCGTCGATTGGTTTCGGGCGTTTTAATCGCGGCTTGGAGGTCGGAGGCTTCAGGAACTGAAATACACATTTTTAGGAACAAATCGCAAACGGACGAATGTTGCTTGAAACTAAAAAACACAGAATCCTCCGATCTCACCTGAGAATCAATGGTACATACCGAAATCGAGCGTCCGTGGGGCATGTCGATCGGGGTGATTGAGATCGAGCCGAGCGACTTTTCGTCGTTGAACGAGTCGCTGCTCCGGGTTCTGTGCCTCGGAGGGGACAACGGCTTCGGAGAATGGCCGCTCGTGCTGCTCCCCGCGGCGGATTTCTCCTCCTCCCCGACGGTTACGGTAGCCAGGTTGAAGGGCGACAACGAGTCGAACATCCGGTTCTTCCTCTGGTCGCTTCGTTTGGCGCCGCGATGCTTGATGGTCGAGGACACGGAGAGCTCAAAGTGGTTCTGAGGCTCCGCAGGCGGCGGTCCGAACAGCACCACTTCGCTTCCGTTGTTCAGCGACGCCATCGAATGCACCGAAAAACGTTGAGGCTTCAGCCTGAATCGAGGTTATGGTAGAAATTCAAGCAAAGTTCATTCCCTCACCTGGAGTTCTCCTCTGGTTCCTTCTTCCCGGCCTCTTCTTTCTCTGCCTCCTTCGGCTTCTCCTCTTCCGTTTCGTCCTCGTATCCTGCGTAGGACAGATGCTCGATATCGTCGGCCGCGTTCTTCTGTGCCCACTCTCGAATCCTTCCCGTTACACGCTCGTAGGAATCGTCGCCGGTCGGACCCTGCTGAACATGGGCGGCCGCCACGATCGGAGCCGTGATTCCCTGGTTTATGTTCGACTTGGCCGAGGGACCGCGCGAGAGAGGGTCGATGTACATGTAGTCGTGCTCGTCCGAGGTCGTGTGCCTTGGCTGCTCCTTCTCCTCTTCCTCAGTTTTATTGTTTCGCCAGCCGCCGACGCTGAACACCGAGGAGAGCGGCTTCCGACGGCGTTTTGCTTCGTAGATAGTGTAGATCGCCGTGATCGGAACCACAAGTAAAGGTCCCGTCATCGAAATCCAGGCGATCGTTTCGTAGTACCACGGAAGAACCACGTTACTGAAGGTGACGCGCTGATAACTCCAAAGGGAAGCTACAAGGAGACCCTGGAAAGTTAATATTTAGTAAAGAGACTACAGTAACCTTCGCTAACCGCGAGAACCGCTGGAGCACAAAAGCACCAGCTCCACTTGATGTACAGCCCCGTGGGTCCGCAGAAGTGCTTCACTCTTCTCCAGAGGGAGTATCCGCGGTCCTCCACGCGGAGTTCCATCGCATCCAGCTTCACGGGAACGCGGAGCATCTCGCCGATGTCTTCGAGGAAGTTGTCCACTCCGTAAACGAAGCAAACGACGATCATCTGGATGAGGCTGAGAGAGAAGGAATTCCAGTTGGCGTTTAGGTTCTCGATCGAGTGAAAGATGTAGATTCCTCCCTGAAAATGGTTTTAGAAGCGTTTAGCAATGTTACAGTTACCCGAGCACAAAGAGGAAGTCCGCAGAAGAAGAAAACGATGCACATTCCGACGAGGAGTCGAGTTTCCACGCGTTTGTTGCGGACGCCGAATTGGTTCATAATCGCTGAAGCGATCATTTCCAGCCTGAAGATGTGGAATCAACGTCAAAAGCTTGGATTTCATTTCAAATTATGCTTTAGGTTATTTTTTTTAATTCTGAATTTCACGTGACCCCATTGCATTGAGCCTGCGTTGTCCTTAACAAGTAGGAATCGTTCAAGAAATCAAAAATCCGAACGCGGGAATGATTCAAACAATTCTGCTCCCGTTACTCATCGCTTTGTGTGCTTCTGCTCTGTCGGTTTCTGCTCCTCTCTTCTTGCAAAATATTACGGCCGTCCTAAGGAGCAGATTCAGGAACACCAGTTTCCGTTCTACTAGCGTCTGCTCATACAATATTATTCATGAAGGGTAATCCAACTTACCACGCGAACTCCGCGTCGATGGCCGATATCATCAGCATAGCAAAGAAGAGCGCGGCCCAAAGCGGACCCAAGTCCATGTAAGACGTCACGCCTGGGTAAACGGAGAACGCTAGGTACAGAGGATCGTGTTCTGGAAGCAAGCCGAATAAGAAAAAAACCTTTCAAAGATCTCACTTACTTAAGATTTCGTCGACGTTCTTGCCTTGTTCGGTCGCTAAGAATCCAATAAAGCTGAAGATCACCATTCCGCAAAGGATACTTGTAAACGTGTCACTAAAAGCAGTTCCTTAGGACAGTTACAACATTGAGCTTCGTTACATCACAACCAACAGAACGGCGTCCCGGTAAATATTGTTCCTGTAGCGGCTAAAACTCGCCATGGAGATCAGCGGTCCTGCGTCGATTCCGAGTTCATAAAATACTTGCTCGGCGGCTGATTTCCACATCTAAACATAGGCGATCATTGAGGAATAAATATATTCAAGGTGCTTACAGAAATATCCCATAAACGAGTCATATCCGGACTGAATAAGTAACGTAGTCCTTTGTCGGCTCCCTTTAGGGAGATTCCTCGGAGCAGGAGAATCAGAAGCTGAAAACTGATTATGTTGATATGAGTCAAGTCAAGTATAACCCTTACCAGCAAATAGGGAACAGTCGAGGTGATGCTAACTGCCCATCCGATTGATCCGATTCCCTTGAAAACGCCGAAGAATACGAGGATCCAGGCGACGGCCAGAGCAAGAAAAAGATGACTCTGGATGGGTCCGATTGTGGGGTCGGACAGCGCTGTTCGGTTCAAGAGTTGATAGCTGAAATTCAGGAAATTAAATACTCCAAACAAGCTCATTTCTTACTGAAAAAACGCTTCTACGGAAGTCATCGAGGCCGGATTGGAGAAGCAGTCGGTGGGTCCAAGAAGTTCGCAGCAGTTGTGGTGGACGATCCAATCTGAAAACGGATCCAAGTTAACATCGCTTCAGAACACGCTTACCAACCATCAGTACAGTGGTTCCAAGGAAGTCCATCGATGAAGAATCCCCGGATCGAGTACCAGAAGTAGTAGATGGTCCAGGCGACGATGATGTTGTAGTAGATGACGACAGGAACGGCCAGAAGAACTAGGGCCCAGCCAATCCCCGAGGAGAACGGCATCATTTTCCAGAAGGCGCCACTGGCGGAGAGGCCCGAGTATTGGCCGATGCAGAGGTGCATGAAGACGATCGGGAGGCCGAAAAAGATGAGGCACACGAAGTAGGGGATGAAGAAGACGCCGCCGCCGTGTTGGTAGGCCATCGAGGGGAAGCGGAGCGTGTTTCCGACGCCCACGATGAAACCCAGGCATGAGAGGAAGAATTCAATCTGGGAAACAGTAAATAAAACAAAAGAATCTAGTGGAAATACGGTGAAATGAAATGAGAGGTGTTCCTATCATTATGAACCAGAAAATCGCAAAACAAATGCAATTTACAAATTACGAAAAGCCGCGGCGCGAGTTTTACGCGGGAGCGATCTCGCCTGCTTTTCGAAAATCGCCGATCGCGAAGATCTTTTGTTTCAAGTGATACTCGAGGAACTTGACTTCCGAAGTAAAAGAACGATAAATGAAACCAACCTGAGTGTTCCAGAGATCCCTGACGTTCCCTCCCTGGTCGCGTTCCTTAACTTCCTTGCCGCTGTTCAAGCAGAACAGATTCCACCACTTCCGAGAGTATCCGTAATATCCTCCGGCGTATTTTTCTTCCTCTTCTTCGATAACGTCGAACAGTTGGTGTGGTTCCGCGGCCCAAATCTTCTGAAAATGGTCGAAAATGACATTGGGATCTCCACCAGCCTTCCGCGATAAAAAAAACCGACCGGTCAGACAGACGTCGACCGCTTAAAATGAAGATCTACTTTTCAAAGCTACGTCTAGAACGGCATTTCAGACCGCGAAGGTCGGGTCACCCGTCTACAAGCCGTCATTTCCATTCCCCCCACATTTCAGGATCGGTCGGCCCCCAAACGCGCTCTTCGACTCACCTGACCGTATACTTCTTGTCCGTAAATCGGCGCGACTTTACTCGGAGCCGAAGTTACCGAAACGCAAGGCGTCGTGGACCTCGTTGAAGCGATCGACATCCGAGAAGCCAAAATTTTGTCGGTTTCGTCGCAGAAATTCATGCACTTGATGTGCAGCAACGCCGCTTCGGATTCCCTCTGCGAGGAGACCAGATTTCGGAGCTGCATAATCATCTCGTCGACTTCCTAAACGTGACTCACCGATCAGAATCTCCTCCGCTCGCTTCGCCTACCTCCGTCCGACTCCGCACATATCCGATCTTCTTGTGGTGCTCATTCCTCCGCGCCAGCTGCTCGATCTGCAGCCTTAGCGCCAACTTGGACTCATCGTCGATGACGGAGCTTGCCGCAGAACTCCGCATGAGAAGAGGAACTCTGGTGGCTACTACCAAACCTTCTTGCTGCTGGGGCTATTCGGCTAAGACGCGCGCGTCACCGACTTATTGTTCCAAACACGGGGAGCAGAAACTTGTTTTCGCCGCGTTTCGCTTTCAGCGCCTCTTCGCCGCGCAATCTTAGAACCCGTCCACCCTTACGAAGGATACACATTTATCGCAACAGACAACGTAACAAATTCCCAAACACAATCACAACAACACAAAACAACTCAAATAAATTCCAAAAAAGGAAAATTCAGGGCCTTCAGTTCGTGGCCGCCACCTTCGCGGGTTCTTCTTCGCCTTCGTGCTTGCGCTTCCGCTTCTCTTTGCGCTCTTCTTTGCGCTGCAGGTACTCGTCCATGTTGTTGAATGCGACGTTCTTTTCCAGCTTCTCGATCGGGTCCGCAGAGATTCCCAGGTCAGCTTCGATCAGGCGAGAATCGTCCTCTCCAATGGGTCCGTCAAAAGGCACGAATTCGCCTTTTTCGTTAATCTTGTAAGCGTTCTTCCTGAAGAATGTTTGAGGGTTAAGGTGGATTTGGTAAAGGTGAACTTACGTCGTTAGCACAAACAAGGTTCCGTCGGGGTGGTAGGCCAAGTCGAAGAGGTTCTCGGGAGCATTGTAGGTGGTGTCGTTGATAAAGGTGTTCTCGGGACCGTTGAAGATCAGCGTTTTGATAATGTTGGATTTCTCAAACGCCACGGCGATTCTGATAATCGAATCCTGAAAGACTTCCTTCAGATCTGCTCACTTCGAAACTGGTGCTTACCTCATCTCCGAGGATTCGGAGATGGCGCACGGGGTCGTCCGAAAGGCGATCGCTCTGAGCGATGCATTTGCCAGAGACCAAATTCCAGGCTCTGATCACAGAATCTCCGCCTAAAAGATGCTCGATAAGGTGACGATCTAATAAAAGTGGGACTCACCTGACGTAAAAGCTCCCTTTCGGAAAGTTTGGATCGACTTGACGTAAGATTCGTGGCCCAGGCAGAAATGTTCGATGTTGTAGGCGTCCGGATATCGCGAAACGCGCAGTTTTTCGTCGCGATCGGCGGTCAGGATGAACTTGTTGTCGTCCGAGAGGCGCATGTCCAGGACCATGGACATATGGCCGAGGAGGGGATGGAAGGGCATGTTGTGCTCCTCGCCATTGATATCCTGCCACTTCTTATCTTCGGGGTACGTCGGCTGCTCCTTCAGCTCGAAGCGGTTCACGTTTCCCGCGCGGTCGGAAACGATGATGTGTTGCTCCTCCTTGTCGAAGACGACCGCCGTCGGGGCTTTCGGGAGGCGGATGGGCTTGTTGACAAAGTAGAAGTAGTCCTCGACGTCGAAGACCATCGCGACCTTCGCCGATGTGAGGCAGCAGATGTACTTCCCCGACGGAGAGAAGGCCAGGCCCAAGATCTGAAAAACTTGATTAGGTGGGGCTGGCTTCAGAGAACCTCATTACCTGACGCTCAGCGGGAGTCGAGTATGGTCCATTCTTGTCGACGTCGTACTTCTTGTGGAGCTCTCCTATCTCCAGCCGGCGGTGCGTTTGGAGAGTGTGCCGGTTGAAGATGTAGAGGGCTTCGTTGCACCCGATGGCGACAAAGTCCTTAGAAACTCTGATGTGAGCCATCTGGAATGGAATCGAAGGCTTGCTTAGTAATAAAGACTAAATTATTAGTGAGCGCGGATTAGAACGGCAAGGTAATCTATGACAGGTGCGAAAGGAGTAGCCGTTCTCGCTGACACAAGATGGCGAAGCTGCGGCAGCTGGACACGCCTAAGCTGGTGTTGGCATGACAACAGCGCCGCGTGCCGGCCGCTCGTGAATACTAATTCTCACGCACACCCACAATCAATTTGGTGAAACGAGAAAGTTGGGAGATGTTAGTAAATAGCAGTGTGTATCAATCTGAGGTTTCGGATTCAATGGCTCCGTGTGCAAGATTGGCGTTGATATCGGAGATTCCTATCCTAAAACTGCGTAAACATATGATATAGAACGCGAAATAGGAAGAATATAACAAAATCTTTAATGGAACATCAAGGACAATCGTGAATAATCAAGAATTTTCGGTCGGCTGTAAATTCAAGACAAAGCTCGAAACACGTTTAAACAGAGTTAATCGACGAAATTTGAATGAAACTCCTTCAGGGTTTCCAAAAATGTCAATAAATTGGCAGATCCGCTCTGAAGAAACCTAAAAGTTTAGCGACGGCTGACGTCAGCTTCACACACTGAATTTCGACAGCGATTGAGGGTCACTTTGTAACCAGGAGAACTTCCCTGTCGTCCAAAAGTATTTTCACAAGACAGATCACAAAGCACGACTCCAAACACCTGAACAGCGGCACACCTGAGCACCGAAATTGCCCCCAGTGTCGTCAAAAAGCCGAAAAACCCAACTTGAGAATCGGAGAGCAGTGTATTCGAATGCGGGACTCCCACACCGATCTGCGAATCTGGTAATCTTCTTCCTCTCGATTTCGATTCCTTCCCAGACAAAAATTGCAGATTCGTGGATGTCTGAAGTGCAAGTTTCAGACACAGACAGGTGGCGATTCCTGAGATCTGTCTGGATTCGTGATCTCATCTCCTTCCGGTCATTCGTGGCAGAGATGTGGCTACCGAGCGGTCGTGTGCTTGTCGCTGCTCTCCGGGGCTTCGTTTATCACGTTTTTCGTTTTAGCTGAATCGACGGCTTTTCTCTGAGGGTTTCCTCGGACTTATGCTCCTGCTCTCCGAAAGCTCTCCAAACGTGCGCTTCATCGTGTATTCTCTTATTCGCGCGCTTCTTGTTTCAGATTGATCTGTGAGCGACATTTCGCATCCCTCGACTCCAGTCCTTGTTTCCTAGATTGAACCTGGGTTTTGCACGTGTTGGAAGCTCTGAGTCTCTCCCTTTCTCGATGTTTTCGGGGAATGTCTCTTGTTTCACACCAACTCTCCGATCAATGCGAATCCAGCTTGAATGGCGTAAAGACATGAGATCCGAAGGGCGATTTCGGGTTGTGTTGCTCTGATGTGATGCATTGCTATTTTCTGTTCACTTCGTATACTATATATATTGCTCTCCTCCGAGTTTTCGCGCTACAACTGTGATGCCGCTAATTCTATAAGAGCCGTGTGACTAATGTGCTTTACTCTATTCAGATTACGGCATGGCGCCTGGTCAGCTGGTGACATCAACCACCCAGCCGCTGTCCACAAAGGACATGGGGTCCTTCCGCAAGATAGTGGTAAGTACCTTCATGTTTTCCATTCTGAGTCTTAATCTTGCAATTGCAGAAGTCCTACGAAACGAAAAACTACAAGCAGGGACTCAAGACTGCCAAACTGCTGCTCGAAAAGGTGCCGGATCATGGAGGTAAGCCAGTTTTATCGCATTAGCAACTTATTGACTTGATGCTTTTTCAGAAACCCTAGCCATGAAGGGTCTGATCCTCAACTGCACCGGCAAGGCAGCAGAAGCCCGCGAACACGTCAAGAAGGGCCTGAAGTGCGACATCAAGTCACACATCTGCTGGCATGTCTACGGCTTGATCCAGCGCGCGGACAAGAAGTACGACGAAGCCATGAAGGCCTACAAGATGGCCCTGAAGCTGGACCCCGAGAACACGCAAATTCTCCGGGATCTCTCGCTGCTCCAAGTGCAGCTGAGAGACTACGAAGGGTATCGCGACACCAAGTACACCCTCCTGAGATTGCGGCCCAACGCCAGGATGAGCTGGATCTCCTACGCCACGGCGTTCCATCTCCTTGGCGACCACGACATGGCCATGAAGGTCACGGGTCAGTACATCGAAAACAACCCACCGGACCCGAAGTTCGACTACGAACACAGCGAGTTGCTCATGTATCAAGTCATGATCCTTCGCGAAGCCAACAAGCCCGAAGAAGCCCTGGCGAAGCTCGAGGAGAACTCTTCAGTCATCGTGGACCACGTCGGATACGAAGAGGCTCGAGGTAAGCGGTTTGAAACTATTTGACAAAACTGAAAAAAACGATTTTAGGCGAAATCTTGATCGAACTCGGTCGATTTGAACAGGCTGAGCGCCAGTACTGGCAGCTGATCAAGCGCAACCCTGAGCGTAGGATCTACTACGAGATGATCGAGAAGTGCCGCCAGCTGAAGGAAGACGACACCGCCGGACGTCTGCAGGTCTACACCGAAGCCCGCAAGCTACGACCTCGCGCCACTGTCCCCAAGCAGCAGCCACTCAATTTCCTTGAAGGCGAAGAGCTGCGCAAGGAACTCGCTCCGTTCCTTATCAATGGAGTCCGCAAGGGTGTTCCTTCGTTGCTGAAGAACTTAGTTCCCCTGTACAGAGATCCCAAAAAGGTGATTAACACTCTCAGCATTCCAATAATCATCCTTGCTTCATTCAGGTGGCAGTCATCGAAAGGGTGCTGGTTGACTTTGTTCAAAAGTTGGAATCCAGTGGACTTGGCAACGCCGCTCTCGATGGTCTGGAATATTTCAAGTTTTACGAAATTAACAAGACATTTTAGATTCCGAGTATCCCGACTCTCCCACAGTAATTCTGTGGCTTTACTACTTCTTGGCCCAGCATTACGACAAGCTCGGAAACTTCAAGCTGGCCATGAAGTACATTGACCAGGCCTACCAGCACACCCCAACTCTCATTGAGGTGTTGACCGCCAAGGCACGGATTCTCAAGCATTTGGGTGACTTGAGAGAGGCCGCGAACGTTATGGTTCATGCCCAGTCGCTGGACACCGCCGACCGATACATCAACAGCAAGTGTGCCAAGTACTTGTTGAGGGCCGGCGATATTAAGGAGGCCGAGAACATGTGCGGAAAGTTCACACGGGTAAGCAGAAATTGGTTTTATTCGTTTATGATCCATGATTTTTCAGGAGAACACCAACCCCACAGAATGCCTGACAGAGATGCAGTGCATGTGGTACCAAGTGGAGCGAGCCCGAGCTTTCAACGCTGCTAAGGACTACGGCCAGGCGTTGGTCAACTGCCACCAGATCAACAGCGTAAGTTTCCTGCGTTTCTTGTTACAGTTCTAATTTAATCGCTTTAGCATTTCGACACCTTCTACGAGGACCAGTACGATTTCCACAGCTATTGCGTGCGGAAGATGACCCTCACGTCGTACGTGAAACTTCTCCGACTCGAAGACGTGATGCGTTTCCACGACTTCTATGTAAACGGCATGAAGGTCGCTGTCAAGGTATAGTTGTTTTTCAAGTCCCTAAAAACTAATTATTCAATTTAAGATCTACCTGCGCATGCTCGACCGACCGAAGGACTTCACTGAAGAGAAGCCGGTCGATGGTTACGAGAACATGACCGACGCGGAGATTCTTAAGGCGAAGCGAAAGGCCCAGAAGGAGAAGGCGCGCAAGGCTGCAGCGGAGGCAGAAGAAGCCAAGAAACAGTTGAAGAACAAGAAGAAGAAGGACGAGGATATCGAAGGCGTCGTCATCGAGAAGTACGACCCAGAGAAGCTGATCAAGGAAGCGAACCCACTCGAGGAGGCGATGAAATTCGTCGCACCGATCCTACGATTGGCGCAAGTGAAGGACATCGAAGCCTTCCTCCTCGCCTTCGAGGTCTGCTTGAGAAGAGACAAGGTCCTCCTTATGCTGCAATGCCTCAACAGAGCAGCAAAGATCAACCCGGCCCATCCTCTCCTTCACGTGGCCAAGATCAAGTTCTTGAAATATTGTAAGTCAACACGGACTCCAACATTGCCTTCATCGAAATTGTTGCAGATCAAGAAAAACAGTACGAAGGTTTGATGGCCGAAGTGGTGAACACAGCAGTCCAAAGACTGTTCGAGGGCAAAGTGAGCCCATCTGAAGCCAACGAGAGCTTCAAGAATGCCCACATCAGCTCGTTCGCCCATCGCATAGCAGTAGCCGAAGCCAACGTCGCCATCGACGCCTCTTCTGCCAGCCAGGTCAAGAACTGGCTGCTCAAATCATTGGACGACGAAAAGCTTTTGGAGCTCAACTTGAAGAACTGCACGTCACTGTATGACAGCATCCTGTACGGAAACCTCGGTGAATGGAGTAAAGAAGAAGTAAGTTCGCTGATAGGATTTCCTTGGTGTAATTAGGGTTCTTTGCAGACGGGTCAATTAACGAAACGGTGCCAACAGCTTTTCAAGAACGCCAACGTGTTCGGCGGCGGCTCTCCTATGAAGACCTCGCCTCAAGCTTCTTCAAACTGCGAGGGATCGACTACCGCTTGATCGTCACCTTGATTTTTGTATCGTTAGCTTATTTACATGCACTAACTATAATGTTGATTGTTTGAAAGTCCAGACTAATGATTGTCTTTCAATCGATCCTAGTTCTTAGCTGTTTGTTTGAGTGATCTGTGCCTTCTGATCTTTCAAGATTTCTCTTGTTGTAAGACCGATTTATTAATGTTGAGTTGTTGGATTTTTTGGACCGTTAAAGCATAAAATTGTTGACATGACTCGCGGGAAGATGCGTGAATGGCGAGAGAGGATTTCGCCGAGATCGCGGCGGCGTCGCGGCAGGCGGAGAGGTGCACTTTGAGAATCTAAACATTTCGACGACGGCGCGGCGCTGGGAACAGTCGCAGAAGTCGAATTGATCGATCGTCATTCCGCGTATCTATAGTCTCCTCTCCGCCGCTTCGCGGGTCTTCTTAGCGCCAGCGTCGCAGAAGTGACGCAACTTGGGAGTCAATTGGCAAACCCAAACCGATTTCGTCGATTTGTTGTGGCGTCCTCTGACGCGAGAGGATCGTATCGATCTGATCGGGAGCACAAAGAGCGAACGCGGCGCGGAGACAACAGATGACGTTATCCCGGGTGGCGGAGGAGGCTGGCTGCGTTGAGTTTGCGGGATGTTCGCGTTTATGGCGTGTTTTCTGTTAGATTTGTTTCAGAAGGATGACGCTCGGCGATTCCGACGACGAACTCAACGGTGAGTCTTTTCTTTTCCAATATTTCGTCAGCTAATGGAGTGAATTCGATGGGGACTTTGTATCCTGGCGTTACAAAAGGATTAGCAGTTGGGTCACGAGACGTTGCAAATTCTCCCGATTATGTGCCGCTCTTGTGCCGATTCGTGGGCATCCCTAATCAGCAGCTGTCAGAAGACGTTATGTCTAGAAGGTGCCGCTAATTAGACGAATTCTGGCTACGTGCGAGTCTGAATGCGACATGTTGCCATTGAGTTTGGAGCGCGAACGTCTCGAAAACTTATTTTTGAGTTGAGGAAATCGGCGAGCGGTCGGAAATCTGACTGATTCGACGATCGACCGACCGGTCGACGAGTTTCGGCTCGCTACGAATGAAGATACGGCTAAACTGTCTAGATAAGCTAATTAATGGATCTTCGGTGGTCTACGCTGTCATCGTCAACTCACCAAGTGCGTAGTTTGTATCCCCATTTTGCACTTTAAAAATGGCCCAAAAACTCGCAGCGTCTGCATCCACCGCCGCAGTAAAATCTCTCGCTTCCTCTCCCAACACCGAAGATCAAAATGTGAGCAGCCCTAGTCGAGAAGGAAACATTTCGTCGCCGTCCAGACGTCTCCAAAAAACAGCAAACGCGCTATCAGCAGCCAATTGTTGAACACCCGAACTCATCCACCGACCATCTTTCGAGCAAATTATTCTTTTTTGGGGCAAAAAGCGGATGGCGAACGTGGAAACTCGCACGTCCGCGCACCTGCTCGTCCCAGAAGCCGCGCTTTACAGTGCGAACGAGTAAACCCGCGTGTTTGCCCTGTTCCAAATGGTCGCCAAGCACCGACGATCAAATCAAACACGTGGCTGGGTGCTGGCTGCATTGCTCCTGGGATACGAGGCATCGCTTCTCAGAGTTGGATAGACCCGTCTGCTCACCGCCGCCTTAGCACAGGACGTATAAATAACGACGTCGTTTACGCGGGTAGCCGGGAAGAAGTGCCTTTGTTGCGCGGGACCACCTGCCGTTGTTTGTAGACTAGAAGAACACGCCCTGACCGCGTCCCGCACTCACAGTCAGCCACAGTCACTCCTAACATGCCCTCCAATGTGGAGTTCGAGATCTCCGTGCTCTCAATGATCACTTTAGGCACCGACGCCGAGGAGAAGAGCTTCGAGTCGGACCACGATTCGGGATTCTACAGCGCCTATGAACTCAAAGAGGTGAGTACGGTAGTTTTGGATTCAGTTTGAGCCCTGTTTTCGTCAGGTATTAGGCCGAGGCCTCGCGTCCACCGTCAGAAGATGCATCGAGAAGGGAACGGGGAAGACGTTCGCCGCGAAGATCGTCGATGTGAGCACAGAGCGGCAGAGCGACAAGGAAGCCGAACGACTCCTCCAGGAAACGCTGTCGGAGGTGAAACTGCTGAAACTCCTTTCGGCGCATCCTTCGATCATCACGCTGCACGATTTCCACCAAACGCCGACGTTCCTCTTCGCCGTTTTTGAGATGTAAGTGTGGGTTTTTTTTACTTTTACCGTTTTAGATATTTTAGATTTATTAGGTAGTCAAAATTCTCTTTTCGGAATCTGCATTTGAATTTAGCAGATTATAGTTATATTTACGCTTCTTTTCGATTTCTATCGCGCTTACGTCATCCGATTTTAGTTTTCCGTAGTCCTGAGTGATCTATTCCAGGCGGACCAGGTGGACAAAGCACTTTGTTTATATCTCGGTCGACTCTGTTTAGTCTGCTTTGCTGCCAATTGCCTCCTCGTCCCAAAAGTTTATCTTCCGAATCACGCGATATCGCGACCATTTTTTGCGCTAAAATCTACCGTAATTCAGCAGTCCGATGTTTGATTTTCCACCTCTCATTCTGCATCCAAAGCGTCTTTTGATACGCGTTGTTTTCTTGGTTTTCTGATCTTATAGTGCGAACACGTTTGGCTTTCAGAAGACCAGGAACCTAAAAGATTTATGTATTTCCGCATTTCCCATCTGCGGAATCCCGTCGGGCACCCACATTGTTGTGTTAAGATTGCACTCTCCCGGAATCACGTGTTCGAATTGCCAGACTCTTGTTTATGTCCCTGATCTGTAATTTATAGCGTTTTTCTAATCTCTGGTTCCTATTTCAGGGCGCCCAAAGGCGAACTCTTCGAAGTTCTCAACAAGTCGGTGACGGTCGGCGAGAAGAAATGCCGCCGATACATGAAGCAACTCTTCGACGCCGTGGATTTCATGCACGACAAAAACATTGTCCATCGCGATCTGAAGGTGAGGAAACGAGGGGAAGAGCAGGCCTGACGGTCGTTTGTTCAGCTGGAGAACATCCTCTGCATCGACGACGAACGAATCGTGATCAGCGACTTCGGATTCGCCACGGAGCTGCTGCCCGGCCAACGACTCAAGGAACTCTTCGGGACGCCCGGTTACCTTGCACCCGAAACTCTCCGGTGCCAGATGTTCGAGGGTAGCGAAGGATACGGGCTCGAAGTGGACGATTGGGCATTAGGTGTGATCATGTATACACTGTAGGTGCAAACCAATTCGAGCAGAGATTCATTCGCACTTGTTGCAGGCTTGCGGGTTACGCACCATTCTACCATCGTCGTCAACTTATGATGATGCGCTACATCCAGGAAGGAAAATACGAGTTTAGGAGGGGCGAGTGGGACCAGATCTCCGAGGACGCGAAGGACTTGGTGAGTGGCATTGGTTATTTCATGTTTATGTCTAGACGGAATCGGTCTCGTTTCGCGTCTACAAGAATAATTTTCATTTTCTGGACAGCAGTCGCCACTGGTCGGTCGGTTGTTTCGTTATACCAAGCGGTGCCGGAGACCGACCGGCCGCGTGGGAACAGACCGTTTCGAATGAGTTTTCGTTACCTGTTTGGCACCTTTCTGAGAACATGTCTGGGAATTTCTGTCTAGACACATTTGACCTCATTTCGCGTCTGCAATTTGACTTTGTCTCTTCGAAAGATGGTCGGGTCTGGATGGCTCGCTTCCAAAATAATTGGCCCAACTTCCTAATTAGCCTCATTCCATCTTCATCCCATCGCTTTTAGATCCGACGCCTGCTAACCGTTACGGTCAAAGACCGAATCTCGGCCAAAGAGTGCCTCGTACACAAGTGGATGACCGTCGGAGTCGCCGGCAGTCGTCATATCGACGAAACCCAAACCCTGCAGCCAGCCCTCAAAGTGGCCGCGAAAACGAAGGTGAAACGGGATTTCGGAAAGCTGTTCCGGGTGGCGATCATCCAGGTGCGTTTCATGCACCGGCTGAAGAACTTGAAGCACCTGAAGCAATTCATCGACCGCGCCGAGATTCGCAAGCGGCCTTTCCGCGACCGCGAGGTAAGCTGGAAAACCTTTAGGCCCGTTTATCGTAGTTTTGCAGATTCGCCACGAGGCCGAAGCGGCGGCGTTTGCTGTATATGGGCACTGGGTGAATCGCGGATACCACGGCCGCGACATGCTCTTCGCGAATCGCCCGCGACCCAAGTTCCGGAAACAGGAGGTGGCCGTGACCGCGTGAGGCGCCGAAGTAGAAGATGCTTATTCACTCCTCCTCTGTTTGTAAATTGATCTCCTTTGTCTCCACTCGCTGTAGCATTTGAGGCATTTGGCTAGTCTTGGTTAGGAATTCCCCAGAACCCACCGAAAGCATTGTGATACACGTTCTAATCTCATCAGGTCTTCTTCCATCGTTGTCCTCTTCTCCGCTCACATTCACTGTTGTTCTACTTGTTGAGCTTTCTCCTCCCGTCTACCGTATCCCCCTTTCCTGTTAGTGTCTTGTACAACAATGGAGTCACTTGAATAAAGCTTCTGGAGCTTGGGGAGTAGTTTTAGTGTTTCTTTTAGGGCTCTGTGGAATCCGGTGACTCTGGATTTGAGTGTTTCCAAGTGAGCTCTTCCCCCTAAGCATCCAGCAGGGCTTCCGGAGCCTTCCAGCACCCTCGGGCGTCACCCAGGAATGCGCCGCCCGCATAATGACATAACTGCTCGTTGTGTGTTTAGAAGATTTAATTGGGACACGACGCCAACGGCGATGATTGGCGGCGATAGCGCGCCGCGAATCTCGAAATTCGCCCGAGATTCTTATCCACGTGCCGAGGAGGTTCAAAACCGAATCGCCCGGTTTGAATTCGAACCGCCGCGCGATTCGCCTTCGGACGTCTTTTTGTCTCCGCGGCGCTTTTTCTGTATCGTCTAAAACGGCGTCGGAGACGTCTGTGAATGGCCCCTTTGAGTCTGGATCGCGGGGTCTGCGTCTGTCTGTTCCCAGGTCTGGGCAGTAATTGGCCTCGGTTTCGGGAAGATCCGCGTCGGCGACTCCGAAGGTGTTTGTTTAGGAGAACGACGTGTTTTGAGGCGAAGAGTCTTTGAGGGCGTCCGCGAGCGTCAGATTTCGGCCTGTTTCGTTAGTTTGTGAGACGGAGATCCATTAGGACTTGAATGGGAGAGAGTGCGTGGCCGTGTTTGGTCTTGGAGTTCGAGGTGCTTTCGATTGGGACGGATCGCTCCTGGAACGACCTCAAGATACGCGTACTCAGTCCACGGGAGCCATCCTCGTTCTCCAGAGTGTCAAAAGACACGTACAGTCCGCCAGAAAGTGAATTTCACATCAAACGCCTTCGCGCCCTTAGGGTCGGAACCATAAATTCCGAAACTGATTTCCTTTTTCCCCAATTATGATCCTCCGCTCACTTTCGGCCGTTTAAGGTCATTCCTGACCTCTGCGGCGACAGATCCTAATGGAACTTGTTTTGGACCTGGACTCTTTTTATTCCATTTAATAGCTTTTAATCGGCGACCTTCGAAGCTTTTTTCGGGCAATATTTGTTTTTTCACCCTCTTTGAGGCGTCATTTATGCGGTTTCCTGAGTAGCCGCCGGCCTTGAACACGCTTCGTGACCGAAGGTGTCTAATGAAATTAATTTAATGGGTTCAATACTCGATTAGGGAAGAAGTGGGAGTGTTTGGGTCGGGAGGGGACAGATGAGGTGGGAATATGATTTAGAGAAGCCCGAGGTTGGAGTAGAGATCAAGGCTTTGATTCTCGTTTTTAGACTCCTTGTTCGTTTCCACTTTTGACCATTTTTCATCGCCGACCCAACCTGACACAGGGCGTTATTTATGCGTCCCAGGTGGCTGAGGATGACCTTGGCTGCATCCCCTGAGTTTTCTGGGCAAGTTTAAGAGTTTTTGCGCAATTCAGATGCACTTGTCACTCCCAAGATCTATCGAGTTGGCTTCCAATCAGAGTCCACACCTCCTTTTCAGCTTGCAAAATCCTTTTTTCCTCCTTTCGCGACTTTTAATTTGCAACGCGAAACCGATCTTGCGCAACTCGGCGCCGGTCTGTTGACAGAACTTCTGATTCAAGCGCAAATATTTAATTTTCCCAACTTTTTGCGGAATTTCGACGCCTCAGGAAGAGGAAGCAAAACCCGTTTTCTAACCTGCCATCTTTTGCACCGGTCGAGAAGCTTTTCTTTTGCTACCTGAAACATGGAAATTCCTCAACTCCCCAGAAGCTCTCTTCGGATCTGGCGACCGATTTCGGCTTTTGGAATTCTGCAGTTTTTGGTTTTGTTTATGGAGACGTTTTGCGACAGATATAAACACACTTTGACATATGGACACCCGAGTCGCCGCGTTTTAGAGGGCCTTAAACACTTCCCAGAAAAGCGAAAACAAGAATTCCATCTTCGTCCCCGACTCTATCTTGCAAGTCACCTTCTCGTGGCTCTACAGTAGCCCTTCACCAGATTCCAGACCCTCTGCGTCACCCGAAAGGACATCCCGAATTCCTGATTAACCTTGTGATCCCCTGCCTGCATCAATTACCCTTTTATCACTCCACTGGTCCCCTTTCGGCTAATATTTGACTGTTTACCCCTCTCCCTGGCCCGTTCCGGGCATGACTCATGGGCGCGAGGGACTGTCCTCCGCCCGTTTACGACGTG
The DNA here is from genome assembly GCA_000757745.1 of Steinernema scapterisci. Lineage (NCBI taxonomy): Eukaryota > Metazoa > Nematoda > Chromadorea > Rhabditida > Steinernematidae > Steinernema > Steinernema scapterisci. The sequence goes on from KN167117.1 coordinate 46,898, forward strand.
GAATATCCATAAATTCTCCAATTTCCGCTATTGTTCTTCCGCGTGTTGCATGCCCTCGCTCGCGCCTAATCCGCTTTCCGCCGCCGACCCCAAAACAGGGCCTCTCGGAAATCCCCGAGGACTTGTGGCTGCTGTTTGTTTTGTCTCCGCCGCTTCCCGCTTGGATCTCGGAACGCCTGGCGACTCCGAGATCCGCGGCGCGCGAGAGGTGTCGAGGTTGCAGGCGAGAGATAATCTGTCAAATGACGGTCGTGATTAATTGGTGTAATATGCGCGTGTTTATCTAGGCGTGATCGGCTTGGGATCTGAACCAAGGCGACCTTGAGGCGCGCGCGAGGGAAGCTGAGAGCCGCGAGAGCGAGCGAGATGTGATTGGGAGCAGGCGCAAAGTACTGTTTTCGCGCCTAGATTGATAGGCTCGACTGGGAGGTGACGGAGAGGACTTTTGGGGAGATAAGGGCGTGTACGAGGGTCAATGGGAACTTTGGCCTTTCTGGGATTTCGCGAGATTTCGGGCCCCAGAGCGGACGAGATGAATCCATGTCCGATTTCCCTTTTCACGTGCAGAAATAACCTCGTTTTCTTTCTTTGTTTTCGGCCGTTTTTAGGAGATCCGATTTGCGGGCAGCCAGAAAACATGACGTCACAGGACGTCCCGAGGGAAACTTCTGCACGAGGGACGCCGGCATGAATAACGACGTTGTTAGCGCTGGTCAGCGGAGCCAAAACAAAAACGTGAAACACGATTTTACGTTTTGTAGGAGCATCAGAGTTGGACGTTTTCTGTTTTCTTCGTTTGAAGATCTTCTGGATGGTCCAGAATCTGCCTTTTTGCCTTATTAGGAGCTTCCCTTTGTGACGTTCTCTGTTTGCCTTCCCATCCCCAATCACCTCTACGTCGAGCACAAACCCTTAGTCATCCCCAACGTGTTCTCACAGTCTCGAAATCATCCCAGAGAACTTTCCTTCAATTCCCGAATCTCTCAGACCAGTCACTCCAGCCCAGTTCTCCCAGCCCCGACCGGCCATCGGATATCCCACAGTCCACCGACCAGTCGGGTCTTCTCTATGTCCACACCACTTATCGCGCTGCTCACAATTAAGATGGATTTCGCACTTTCGCTCTGTTTGCTCTCGGCTTCTCCTCCTGACTCCTCGACTTCCTTCCAAGGCCTCCCCGGATTCCATTTTATTGCCCGTTCTCAGAACTTTATGATCCTCTCGCTCGCTTTCGGCGCTCCGTGCAGCCAGCCCACCTTCGCCCAAATTGGCTTTCAAGGCCTTTCGGCTCTAAATTCCGAAACTCGAGTTTACGTGCGCGAAAAACGGATTTCCCGCGAGTTGTAAACGAGTCCAGTTGCAGGAAAACAAAACGAAGAATGCGAATTCGCGAAGATGGCGGCCAGCGACGAATTTGACGACGAATTACTTCGCAATTTGGTCGATTTTCCCGAAAAGTATTTCCCTCTCGTCCTCTTCGGTGAGTCTTTTATGCGTTTTCGTGTTTGTGTGGAGGGCGCGGAGGGGCGAAAACATTGCAAATTGAGTGCTACCTGTGCCTGCATAAACACGGAGCAGACGAGGAAGACGGGGGCAGATTCTGGGGGAGCAGATTAGGGACGGAGCTCTTGAAGCGAAGAAAGAGGCCTTTCAAAGGTTGTGTTTGGGTAGTGGCTAAATGCAAAGCCGACGTTTGTTTTCGGGCCCAGAACCCCGTATCTAATTGCATATCTCGTTTCCCAGAATGACTCATCTCAGCCACCTCCGGACAGTATCAACCACCCCTGTTTTCCTCCCCGAAGACCTTTTTGCGTGCTCGCAGCGACTCTATTTGCATACAATCCGTAAACAACCCCGTTGCGGTTATCAAAGAAACGATTTCTCCGGGGGACTCCGCAGGAGAGACACGGGCGAGCAATCCGAAGACGGCAGAACCATTAAACGGAAGCACAAAACGTTTTGTTTGGGTTCCCACGAAAATGTTTCTTTTTATGGGTTCTGGCTGGAGTGGGAGCGGGTTTGGGTGCGAGGGGATCATTGGGAGGGTTTCGGTGAGGAACAGTGTGGACGTTGGGAACAGATCTAATGCCGATTTTTTGCAGAGAGCGACGCTTTGGGCACTCTGAAACTCCTGGACCGACTTTTACAAGACAACGAGAATGGACACTCAATTGTCATCGACTGCCTTTACTGCTGGCAGGTAGGTTCTCCTATCAATCAAGAGAATCCACGAATTGCCCGTTCCAGGACATCACCACCTCGAACTACTGCCTGGAACCCGTGGTCTCCGAGCTGCAGCAGGCGACGGACGAGGCGACGCAGTTCGCGTGCCTCCAGCTTCTCAACCATCTGCTCCAACTCGCGCCTTCTCCGATCGCCAAAATCAAGATCAAGCACGAGCTCAAAGGTACCCTCGCTTGCCAGTTTCTCCCCTTCGCCCGTTCCTCGCTCGGCTCCTTTCGCGCCGCTGATTCACGCTCTTCGGCTCCTCGCCGCCGCGCTTTCTCACGCCAATCAAGCTCCCCAGGATCTGAATCAGGCTCCCCCTCCCCGTTTATCTAAATTGGAATCGTCTTCTCCCATCACCAAAACATCATTTTCCTTATTTTCCGCGTCGCTCGTTAATAACCACCCGAGGAGGGCGCGGGAGGTGTTTCTTCCGCGACCCTCCGTGAGGCGATTTGCATACGGCGCGGCGCCGCCGCCGAATTGGCGCTTTTGCCTGTTTTGGGGAGAAGCGGAACTGTTTTCGTCTTTGGTCGACTGAAGAGAGAGAGAGAGAGAGAGTGTGCGTTTGGGCCCGTTAGGAAGTGTGTTTTGTGGAGATGCTGGTCCGTGTTGAATTCCCTCCGAACGCTCGGTTTGGGCTTCAGATCTTCCCAGGAGCTCCTCTGTTCTCCGTGTTTACTCCTGCAGCCGCCTTGAATCAAATCAATCTCAGCTCTGTCCACCAATTGTCCAACTTGCCAGCCAAACAGCTGCGAATCGGCGCTTTGGTCCAAAAAATTACATCGAAATCTCTCTTTGGATTCCACTAACTATGCTGTTTTGCAAATAGGCAGTAGTGAGATTGATTTCGCCCATTTCCCCCTTTGCTTACATCTTTCTCAGATTCTTTTGCTTAGCCTCAGTTGTTAGAACAGATCTCGTAACCGCGATGTGACAAGTTCCCAATTTTTATTGAACTTTTACGACTTGAGAAAGCCAGTCGTGGCTGCACACAAAATCTTACTTGTGTTTTCACCTTTCTGGTCCACCATTCAAGTCCTAGCTCTCCCAAAATCTAATCTCTAGAGTTGTAGACGAACCCCACGAATCGCCAACTTCAGCTCCATTCCTATCCGAGTCAGTTCCGCGATCTGTTTACCTTCTCCTGACGTGGTTTCTCCCCGCAAAGACACACTTTGATTCACTTTTTGATCACACGGCCATAATCTTCGGATCTCTTTTCTGACGCAAAAAAGGGCAAACGTTTGGAGAATCTGCAATTCTTCCGCCCCATCGAGCCGCTTCCAGCATCTG
>KN167118.1:3589-16688 GCA_000757745.1 Steinernema scapterisci
AGACTTGGATGAGACACGGATTCTTGCGCTTGCTCATTTCCCTTTGGAGCTTTCTTAGCCAAAGAACCTAAACATAAAAGCCCAGCGGCTAGACAAACACGCGGCCACTCCCGTAGAGGGTTCATTTAGGGTTGCTAGACAAAGCCATTTTGGTCCTGGTCAAGTCGGTTTAATGCGAAAATCAGCGTTAATTAAATGTCGAGTTACAACTGATATTCCTATGGGTCACCTGAGTGCTGGGAGCGAAATGAAAGTATAGCTCGAGGCAGCCTCGGTCTTGTGATAGCGGCATCTATCACCTAGACCGCGCGAGCAGCTGGCTCACACCACTCAGCCCGTGCAATCTTGAGTCCTGTGTCGTGGTTTCGAAGCATCTACAACCTACAATTTCGGTTCAGATCAGACTAGGGTATTTGCCCAGCATCCAGCGCGCTTGAAAATGGCCCAACAACCGCGAAAGAGCTTCACTGAATATGCGACTCCTAGAGAAATTAGAGGCTGTGATGAGAGGTAAGGCAGTTCGTCACCCACTCACCTTCAAATTCTCTCTTTACAGAATAACAGAGATTCTTAAGAAACGGCATCTTTCCCAAGAAGATTTTTTCCAGCTCCGCTTCAACGCAACGAGGAAGCGGTGAGCAAAGGAACATTACAAAAATTCAATTCTTTTTTTCAGGTTGCTCCAAGAAGAGAAGGTGTTTCCAGTGCTAATAGTGGGTACATTTTCAAAAGTGGAACGAGCCTGGGAGGACATGGTGGTCATGAAGGAGATGTTTTTTGAGTAAGCTTATGAAACAACAATCAAAAAATTTAATCAACGTTTCAGGACGTTCGGCATAGAAGTTAATTTGCAACAGTTGACCGCCCGGCAGACTCAGAATTTGGCAGGTAATTAGGATCATTGTAAAAAGTTGTTTACAATTTTGGGATTTTTAGACAAGGACCGTGAGATCAGCATCCAGAAGGACGAGTAAGTTAGAATTCTACTTTTCCTATAACGAAACACGGGATTTTAACTGTTTCAAGCCGTTCACTGCCACGCTGACTCACACCATTCTAAGCTCTAGCCATAGACCCAGACTAACATCAAGCCTAAGTGTGTTTGTGCGTTTTGTTCTGGTCCTTAGCGCGCTTTGGAGCAGTATTGCTCAAGCCTGGAACTAGCCCACACGCGTAGGCGCCTACGGCACAGAACCACATTCAAAACTGTCTTAGCCAGTTGCGCTATTCGTCTTATCACTCACCCCGCTGCATAAATGTGTCGCCTAAGCGTTGGACTGTAGCATAAGACCGAATTCCTATTTTCCCCACGCCGCAGGCGCCTGCAGACAGGGTGTGTAGGTCCGCGACGACAGTTCCAGGGACGACAAGCCGATCTGTGTATCTTGGTGCACTTTGCGCTGGCATGGCGCACTTGCCGTTGGCGCTGCGCTGATGTCGTGACGTCAACCCAGACGGAAACGGCGGGAAACTGGCTTCAAACTTTTGGCACGCTTAAGATTTTAGGATTGAGAATCTCAAGAAGGAAATCTGCGAAGGACAAGAACGACAGAGGAAACTGGAGCAGGAATTGGAGCAGGCGAGGGAGATGTGAGTTGAACTTGGCCTCCTCTCTGAAGGCTATTTATGTCAAATTTGTAGGCTGTTGAAGATGGAGATGGACGAAGTCAAAGAGAAGAAGTCAAGGATGAGGAAGCAGAAGAAAAATGGGAATTGCGTCATCAGCTAAGTAAGTTGTGGTGAGTTCTACTTCCACTCCGTGAACGCCCCTTATTCGCTGTCTCTGTTTCCTTGATGTCCACCTCTTGATGAATCCTACCTGACTTGCATTTCCCGTGACTCGTTTTTCCTCTTCATGTATGATCCCACCGTCGCTCCAAGCGGAAGATTTCACTATTGTTCCTTTCCGTCTCCTCTGTATGAACCTTCAGTCTTCATGGCGGAAGCTGTCTTAAGTGAGCTGAGTGCGTCTTGATCAGTTCTACGTTGTGAACGCCCCTCGTTCGTTGTCTCTGTTCTCTTGATGTCCGCCTCTCGATGCAACCTACCTGACTTGCATTTCCGTTGACTCGTTTTCTTCACTTCATGTAGGATTCTACCTTGGCTCCTAGCACGATCTATTGTTCCTTCCGTCGCCTCTGTATGAACCTTCAGTCTTCAGATCGACAGTTGTTTCCCGCATCCACTGCCTGACGAGAGTCTGACTTCTTCCTTCCTGTAATGTAGACCTCAGGCATCCTATTGCAGTAAGACCAGCATCACCACCTCCGCCACCGCGGCGGCTGCAACCTTATATAACCAAGTCTTGTTCACCGTTCCTCTTGATAAATCGCCTATACCAGAAAGTATTTATTAAGCAAAAAAGTGAAGTTTTACAAACATAACAGTTATAAGATTATCGCTAAATTCGCAAAGTGCGGGACAAGTCTACAAAGTGTCTCAGAACAGTGCTTCAACGGACAAATAAGCTCAACAAACTCAAGACTCTTCTCACTAGAACGCAAGACCTCCTTAAACCTCCAACTAGACTGACCGGCCGCCATGTTAGAACAGCCGCCCAAACGGAGCGCAGAAAGCGGGGTAGCGAGTAAGGGTCATGCCTCGGATAGGTTGGGTCTGGGCGTTCTGCGGCGGCGTGAAAAACTCAAAGTCGACGTGCGGCAGGTCGAACTTGCTGTTCCCGGTGTGGTTCAAGATCTTTGGGTGCGGGAAGTTGGTGTTGCGGAAGACCGCGCGATGGTTCTTGTCTTCTCCAATCAAGAACAGGCCGTTCTTGATCGGCTGAAGGTGCCGGATAAAGGCCATTTGCGCGTGTTCGGTGATGTCGCGGAGTATGAGGGCGAGGCGGCGCGCGCTAAAAGAGCCCTTTTGGTCAAGATAGAATGGCAAGACACAACTTACTGGACATTTAAGCCCAAGAGCATTAGTTGATTCGATGGCTTCCGGAGCAAGCAGTAAACAAGATTGGTTCCCACCAGGAAGGCTTGCTTGAAAGTACTGCCATTGAATTCGTCCATTTTCATGCCGTCCAAGTTTATCCTGGCCCGGACAAGTTTGGGCACAGAACCGACAAGCATGCTCCACATGTTGATCACGTCTCCTTCTCGGGCGACGTAGTAGAAAACGTCGTTCCGAATGAAGGAGAACAACGGCTGCGCTGAAAACATGGTTTCAGCCTCAAACGCCTCAAAGTTGCCTAGCGGAACCCCTTGCTTTGGGTCAGCCATGCAAGCCAGAAAACCCAAACCCGAAGTGAGCTACGGAGTTATGACCTCCAAGCGGCAGCCTCCAGGCGCTCGATTGTATACTGTAGCCCCATCTCCCCACTTCGCTGTCTACATCACCATGGAAACGCGCTCGCCCAGCTGGCTTTCAAGCCTAAAAAACAACGGCCGGGCTGAAAACATGGCTTCAGTCTTAAACGCCTCAAAGTTGCCCAGCGGAATCCCCTGCTTTGGGTTACTCAACCGGATCTAGAGTTGTCGGGCATGCAACCCAGAGAACCCGAAGTGAGCAACTGAGTAATGGTCTCCAGGCGGCAACCTCCAGGAGCTCGATTGTATACTGTAGCCCCATCCCCTTTACTGCGCATTCAACATCACCATGGAAACGCGCTCGCCCAGCTGGCTTCGAAGTCTAAAAACACCTAAAAACAACAGTTGGGCTGAAAACATGGCTTTAGCCTCAAACTTCACTAAGGTTCCTAGCGAAATCCCCTGCTTTGGGTCACTCAACCGGATTCAAAGTTGCCGGGCATACAACCCGGATGACCCAAAGTGAGCTACTGGGTACCTACAGACGGCAGCCTACAGGAGCTCGATTGTATACTGTAGCCCCATCCCCTTCACTGCGCATTCATCACCATGGAAACGCGCTCGCCCAGCTGGCTTTGAAGCTCAAAAAACACTCACTCCTTCGAATGACCTCGAGCAATTCCGAATTCTGAAGTGGCATACGGTGCATTCGGTCTCGAGGCGATCCCAGAAGGCACCACACGTCGGTAAAGTCTGTCTCCGAAGTTATCAGGACTCCTGGCGCTGGAAAGCAGAGAGAGAAGCAGAAACTGGAAATACGAGTTTAGTGGACATGGGAGAGAGGGAGTCTTACTATGTGTTCCAGATCTGGAAGAGGACGCCGTTCCCATGTTGATACATGAACTCCCAGACAAGCAACTTCGGGCAGTACGGGTGGCGCATGAAGACGTATTGTCGGTCGTTGGCGGACTGGACAAGAATGATGACGTGGCCACCGCGCTGACACATGAAGCATTTGCGCAGTTCAAAGACGAACTTCTTCTGGTAAATGTAGTTCAGGCCGTGGAGTTGGAAGATCGTGACGTTCAGGGTGCTGAAACACTTAGTTGGCTGTGAATCCTGAATCAGGGTAAACTCACTCGTTAGCCTCAGAGTTGAAGATAAAGAGGAGTCTGTTCTGGACGACGAAATGTCTCATGTTCTCCACAATCTTGCAATTCGGTTGAAGATCAGGGCTGGCAGGCACATGGACAGGCCCGCGACGCGGGATAGGACGATGGAGGACAGGCTCCGGTCGGGAAGTTGCCGCAGATGAGGCTTCAGGAGCTTGGACCGTCACCGCGGGGGCGTTGGGAGGGTGAAGCACTTGAGAAGTGGTCATGGGGTACTCCATTTCGCTCTCTTCGGGATCAGGACTATCTCGCAAGAGAGAGGCCCACAGTTCTGCGCTGCTGCGAAATGCTCGCGGACTTGTGCGCGTTTCCAAGGAGACATGATTCGTGGGATTAGATCTCTCCATGGGGTAATTGCCTCTCCCTGGTGCAGTCAGTTAGTGGGGTGTTCGATAGCAAGGTAGCGGAAACGCAACCCGGATTAGTTCCCAGGTGCTCTCGGTTAGCGGGGGATTAGGTAATAGTAATTATTGGGACTGGCAAGCGAGCGGCGACTGACTTGAATTGGATGAGACGTTGTGTTACGTGTGTCCTCGCGTAACAGCAGCCCAAACATGGCTTTTTGAAGGTGACTTTGGGGACCGGAATCATGGAGTGCGTGGGAGGCGGTGGTGAGAACCAAAAAGACAGTTTTGCCACGGTAATAAAATGAAAGTGGATGTCAATTAGGAAGATTAACATCGATTATCGTCGAGGTCTAGCAGGACCGGGAAGCAGGTGAAAGTGTTATCAACGAGGCGGACATGATTTATAGATGTCTCAAGACTTCCAGCACATGACACACACGTAAACTGTGTCAAGTTCTGTGACCGTAGGCCAGTTAAGCTGAAATTTGACGCAAACCCACAGCGCCATTCTACAAAACCAGCAACAAATGCCTCAGGATCAAAGCATTACTTCCCCTCGAGACAGTCGCCTCGCTTTTGGCAACCTTCAGGTCGCATTTAAGACCCTCATGGCAACCTGTAAATAGTATAATGACCTCAATGGACTGTAAGCCACGTCTTCAATTTCAGGCAGGTTTCCTCGCTTTACAACAGGTTCAAGTAAACTGTATCTTTTCAGATTTACTCATTGTGAGTACCGACACGAACGGATCGCCAGCGGAAGTCTTCGCCACCTCTCCACTCCTTGCGCCGCCAACGGAAGACGCCGCCTCTCCACTTGGCCTGAGCAGGAAATCTACATCCTAACGGCCCTTGAGGGAAATATGGCCGTTTGGATGGAAACCTAGCGCACTCATTGAGTGATGTGCCAGCCGAGCAATCCAATTCTGGGGAGTTGATGTCTTCAGTTGTTAGTTTAATCTACATCTGGATCAGCTTCGCCAATTGCTGGTACGGCATCTCCGAATCTTCCACTTGTGGCCTACGCTCCGATTTTGACCTCTTTTGGTCTCAGTGCTCTTGAAGTCTCGCTGAGCTAAGTCAAGTCTCAAAACAAGCTTGCAAGGTCTCAGCGGAAAACCTCATTTTGGAAAAGTCCGAGAAAGTCCGATAGGAAGTGCCAGGTTTGTCTAATTTAAGTCGTGAAAGTCAACAAGAGTGTCGCGATTTCAGAATAATACCCTTGAAAACAAGATTCCTGGATTGGAATTTCGGTGGACTGATCCTGAGCGCGATTTGGGAGGGATCAACGTGCCTTTATCGCAACTCAGTCAGGTTAGTTTGATTTGTTGAAGTCGTTCAGGTTAACAAGTTTTCCGCTTTTTTAGGGCAAAGCTCAGGTTTTCAGTTACTTGGCGATTCTCCATGTTTTGACTGCATGGATTGTCGGGATCATCTACGAATTAAGTGCCACAAGCTGGTGGGCTTGGACGTCACCGACTTGGGAGCCTACGGCGCCAACCCGCAACACTGCCGCCGCCGCGGACCCGAATCTCAACACGGCGACATTGGCAACAGCCTTTGCATTAGGTTTCGTCCGAAGCCAGGATGTTTAACTCCATCTACAACAGCCGTCGGCTGTTGTAGATGGAGTTAAACTTGCAACGAACGAAGCGGGAACGAAGCAGCAAATGGTTGTGGGATCCGCAATCTTCAAGATTCCTGTGAAGAGGATGCGACGTTGCTAGATGTCCAAAAGTGATATCCAGAAACTTATGCTTTCCAAGCTCGTGCACCCCTTGGGCAAGGGTAATAAAAACGTTGAAGAGAATTCCGGTTGTATTGATTTTGACGTGTTTTGTGCGCTAGTATCTCTCATGTTCTCGATCCGCTTGAATTTAAGTGTTATCATGCCTAGTGGAGACACATGATTGAGAGGCCATCCAGCCAAGCGCACCGAGATACTTTGAGACCGAGTCTACTCATTGAGATGCGACTGCGAAAGAAGTTCCTACGCGTCAGGTCACATAAAGAAGGAAAGACAATATCTGAAAATGTGTCTACTAGCCTTTAGGGAAGTAAATAGTCGACCACAAGTGACCTTAACTGCTTTTTACAAAGTGCGAAAATCTGAGACTCAATGTCTGACTGTATGAATAGCGGCTAGCTGAGAATCTAATTTTAAACATTCAGAAATGTTAACGGACATTTGTAATACGTCGTCTGCTTGTGGCGCACCAGTGACTCATGCTTATGATAAGAGGCTTCGATCTTAAAAATACAGCGAAAAACGCTTTTAACGTTTTAATGTTTATTATTAGCATATCGACCCAATTCCGAATCTTTTGTCATGGGGTTCCTCGGAACGAACGTTTCGGATTGGAGATGCGAATCGGGCTGGATCGAATAGGCCGTCTTGTGACCTGATCCAAAGCGACTTGGCATTTCTGGGTCGAACGTGACCCAAACCTTGACAATAACCCAACATTTTGCTGGCTTTGAAGACTCGGATTAGACCGAGTCGGACCGGATTGACCGTCTTGTGACCCAACTCAAATCAAGTTGGCAATTTCGACTGAACCCAACTTCAATTTTGAAGTTTTGAATCCTAAGTTGGCATTTCTGTTAGACCTAGGTAACCATTGCCAGTGCGCCATCTGCAAAGTCTCGAAGTCGGCTGCCTGCGCTGGGCGGCCTTGGACCATTTCGAAATAGGAAGAGAAGTAGGAGCAAGTGTGGGGGGCTGAGGGAAGTATGACTCGGATCGGACCGGTCGGAGTAACCGTCTTGTGACCCGATTCAAATTGAATTTTGAATATGAATATGCTTATGAATCTAAGGTTGGCACCACTGTTAGACCCAGGTAACTACTGTCAGTACGAAGTCTTGAAGTCGCTCGCCTGCTTCGGACAGCTCTGGACCATTCCCTCCTTCTTGTGTAAGCCATTCCTTAAATAGACTGTAGAAAGAAACTCTTGTTCTGGGCCTTGTACAGAGAAATAAGAGTCGGAGAAACAGTGGGGGTCTGAGGAGAGCAGAACTCTGAGGGTCCACATTTATTGTTGTTCAGAAGCTGTAACATGGATGTCTCAAGCCTCAAATCCACTTCTTGTGTCTAGACCGACGTTAATTTCAGCTCTTTTCTTCTCTGAAAATAGAAAACAGCATTTAAAAAAAATCCAAAAATGCCACAAGACACTCTTGTATTACTTAAAGTTGCGCCCTTTTGTCCGCAAGCCCCTGAATCACGAATGTCTGAGACAATAGCCCAAATCCAGAAAAAAGCTATTTTAAATTTACACAAAAATAAAAGTTTGTATTTTAAACGGCAAGTTTTTGCGATCCTAAAACGACTGACTCATCTCCTAAACGTTTCTAAATTTGCGAAATTGTTCTTCGAACCGAAACGACATTTAAAAACGCTTTTAGAAAGCTGGAATGACTAGTAGTCTTGATAAACATAGCTGAACTAACGGAACGCTTCAAATAGCTTTGTTGTGTCTAACGCTGGCAACAACAGACCGGTGTGTTCCTGATTTCACAATTGCAGTCTGTCGTAGTCCTTCTCAGTTATGTCAACAGAGCCGTGCAGACGACCCCGAGCCGACAATACCATGACGCACTTCCTCCTGAGCTATTTTATTAAACAGCACAAACTTTGAGCAAATTCCCGAATCCATTGATTATTCATAAGCACATCAGCCACGATGAACAATGGCGACGTCTCAGGTCGGCGGCCGTCGCCTGCACACACACACACGTTTCGTCCGCAATCGCGAAGTGTCTGATTCCTGCTCGCACATAATCTCAAACTGTCTGTTGCTGCCGCTGCATGGAGACTGAAGCTTGGTGAACAAGCTCTCCTCCGCTGCCCGGAGGAGAGCCTCTTCAGAAGCACTCCCGGAGAGCACAGCCGCTACCCACATGAGTCATGGACCGCGGGCCGAGAGAACATTCATAATCGAAACCAATTCTCGATTTCTTCCGTCTTCGATTTCTCGTGGTTTCTTGTCTCCGTTATTGACACTATTGACACGTCTCAGGTTGTTTATTAGCTTTTCCAGGATCTCCCAGAATGACCGTTGGCTACAACTTCGATGTGTCGTCGTCGACCCACTTCAGTCTGCTAAAAATTCTATTCCGATGGCGTGGAAGTATGTGGAAGTTGGTGATTCCGGAGTTGATCGCATGGATCGGGTTCTATTTTCTTCTCAACGTTTTTGTGCGGTTCTACTTTAACGAGGTGCAGTTACAGTAAGTTGGGTCTCAGCACGATTTCGGGGTTTTCGGGCTAAGCATTAAGATACCAGCTTTCGGGTCGTACTGTTTCAAGCGCGGATTGAGTATTTACTAACCCCTCAATTTCAGCAATTTCTTGCTAGTCCGAACAGAACTACGAGAGTGGCTAAGCCGGATTCCTCTAATCTTCTTGTTGGGTTTCTTCGTCTCAGTGGTCTTCAATCGATGGGTGGACATTTTCAAGCATATCGGCTTTATTGATAAGTTTGTGACTGAGATTTGGTGGCATTGGGTCATATCCTCTCTTTAGTTTAGCTCTTCATGTGGCGGCCATTCTCAGCGGTCCTGGAGTCGAGCTCAGACTGATCCGGAGGAATATCATCAGATACGCGGTGTTGTCTCAGACTCTCGTCTTTCGGGATATCTCTCTGCAAGTTAGGAAGCGGTTCCCGGATAATGAGTCGATTGTGGACAGTGGTAGGTCTCTTTAAGCTTCTTTCGAAATTTGGATTTTTTGGTTTTTGGCTTTGGCACTTTTGTCTCCATTTGCTGACCCTTAAGACTCTCCACTGCCGTCCTCTTGTCCCTCCTGCCTCTTTTCGCGCACCCATTCCGACCTCCCAAGTTTATTGCCAAATGAGGCGATAAAAAGTTCACTCGCCGTTCGTCCCTCAGCTGCCCGCCGCCGCCGCTGACGACGGCCAATTATTAGATGAGCAAAACGATAATTATTCGTTAAGGCTCGCCTTTGTCGGCCGCGGAGCCTCTGATCAAGCGCGGCGAGAAGACGGCGGATTCGGTCGGCGCGTAACTCACCACAAAATTGATAATCGCTTTGGTTTATCTTGATAACGAGGCGTTTACTTTGGGCTGAGCCGCGTAAATTTGACGTTGCGCAATGTGTTGACACATGGCCGGGCAGTGGGAAACTTGGAGGTTGGAAGGCAAACTATCCTTGTCCCCGTTCTCCGTCTTGTTGACAATGGCTTTAAGCGGACCCCTAAAACAGCGGGATCTACATCAAGTGATTCAGAAGCCCGAAGCGCAGCGCGGTGGGACCAAACCGCTAATACAAGAGTTAGTATATGTAGTTTTCTAGGCATCTTGTGGCGCAGCTACCGTACTACGAGTGTTAAATATCTTAGAAGCTTCTGAAAACAGTGGTTTTCTCAAGACGAGAGCTTTCGACTGTGTGGGAGCATTTCACAAGGGAGTGGTCCCAAGCGTTTCTATGCGAATTGACTGAAACTTGGCTCAGGAACCCCATAAATAGAGACTCAAAAAATCAAGCCGTTTTTGCCCTAACGCATATGTCGGAGACTCTCTACTTCTTAAAGTCAACTGTTTTCCTAACATCATCGGCATTTAAACGTTTTGAAACCATGAACTTGGGTCAAATGGGCCCAAAACCGGCTAACTGGGCAATTTCGGACACAGCCTCACGCTCTCAGCTTTAGGGCAAAAACGGCCTCACTATTCTTAGGCATTTTTAGACCACGTTTTAGCCTATTTTGAGCTGAATACCCAGCCACCCAGCCACGTTCCCTTGTTAGTTGGAAGACGCTCAATCCCGCAGGTTAACGTTTTGCAGGCCTGGCACCCAAACACGTGCAGCCCAATTCTCTCGGATTTTGACCATAAGCAAAGTTTGACCTGGGTTTCAAAAATGCCTAAAAAGTCGCCAAAAAACCCACCCAGCAAACCATGAAAAAGAGAAGCACCAAAGACACCGACACCTTGATCAGCATGAGGCGATATCATGACCGACTGTCTATGTTGCCGAGTTTTATGCCCCCTCGCTCAACCGATCTAATCGCTAGCTTATCGGTAGTCCTATCGGCAGCGTTTCGTTAGCCGCCTGCGATAAACCCTCTTCTCAGATGCTAATCAAGTGATAAGTGTTCACGCCGGAAATGCGCCCATCCCTCCTTCTAGGATCTAGTCTTGTCCGGCTTCATTAGGAAACCGATCGGTCCCTAAATTTGGCGATGGCCTTCCATGGAATTTCATCCTCCGCGTCGTCCCGTTTTGTCTTTTCGTCGCCGCATTATGTTCTTCGTTCAAATTTATTTGCCTCCTCAGCCAAAAAGCAAATGAGAGTGATGAAGAGCGAGAGAGAGAGTGCGCGCGACTCACATCAGTTCGATGATAACGATCTCCGCTCGCGCGCACCTTGATGCGATTTGATTTGAAGATAAGCGAAGCGTCGGTGCGAGGCGTCGTCGTCAACCTGTTCGCTCGTTTGACGCACCTGATGCATGTGCGCCGCGCGTGTCTCTCTGTGCGCGCTCATATGTGTTAACGCCGCAGGGATTCAAACGCAAATTACATGACTTTTAGGAGACGGATGATACGCCGGTCGGGGTCTCCCCGTGCTCCACCTACAGGGGGGATGGGGATACGGTATCCCAGAGGGATTAGTACATTGAGAACATGAAAACCAATTCTGGAAAAGCTAGGAAGGGATCTGAAGACCGGAAGCCTTAGCTGCCAACACAAAACTAAGTACCAAAGTTAAGCTTTCAAGCCTGCACCAGAGATAGTTCGGGGTCTGATCCAAACTTGAGATTCAAATTTTCGGTCGGATCCCAACTCGGATCTTGGCGAAACTAAATACCAAAGTTAAGCTTTCAAGCCTGCACCAGAGATAGTTCGGGATCCAACCCAAACTTGAGATTCAGATCTTCGGTTGGATCCCAACTCGGATCTTGGATTCCGATCGGACACGGATTTTGCCTGCACCTGACAACTTTTGACCCTTGAATTCGCAACTTGACCGACCCTAATAAAGTCGTGTTAAGACCAAATCATGCTTAGTTTCAAAATCTTAGCTTGCTTTGAGCTTGACTTGACCTTAACCTTAACCTCTGAACTGACTCGGAAGCTTTGTAACAGTTGATCCCTATTACAGGCCTGATGACAGAGCGAGAATGTGAACTCTACGAGTGCAAAGAGATGCAGGACTCCAAATACTGGCTCCCAATCCAATGGGCCTATCTCGTGGTGAAAAAAGCGCGAACAGAGCAACTGATCCCATCGGATGTTCTCATGCACGGCATTATGGAGGTAATTGCTTCGTTGGCCTTCACAAGTGAG
Source organism: Steinernema scapterisci (assembly GCA_000757745.1). Taxonomy (NCBI): domain Eukaryota; kingdom Metazoa; phylum Nematoda; class Chromadorea; order Rhabditida; family Steinernematidae; genus Steinernema; species Steinernema scapterisci. Next base: position 15,677 of record KN167118.1, read on the forward strand.
AAATGGTCATTAAATTGAGTGACCGAGCTCGGGCACACTCGTTTCCACCAACAAAACATAAACCACGGACTCACAAAGTTTGATGCTTATCGCGACGAAAGGTTGTAAAACTGTTTTGGGTTTATTGACTCGGGTGCAGAAAGCATGATTTATGCCTTGTTTAATAGGGGTTTTAGGCTTAGATCAGACTTCAGATTTGGGTCTTAATTTACGACACATCTGAACCCAAATTTCCACGTTTCAAGAGTTCAAGATTCCAGAAACTACGAGAATTCCGCTCCGACCTACAGTACCTCTGTTGCTATGACTGGGTCCCAGTCCCTCTCAGCTACCCTCAAATCGTCTTCATGGCCGTCCGATGCTACTTCATCCTCTCTCTCATTGCCAGGCAACAGTGCCGACATGACAACGTAGGCTTATCTGTCATCCCCATGGCTATGTCCGTGTTTCCAGATCGACACCTACTTCCCCTTCATGACAGTTCTGGAGTTCCTGTTTACAGTAGGCTGGATGAAGGTGGCCGAAGAGCTCTTGAATCCGTTCGGAGAAGACGACGATGACTTCGAATGCAACTACCTCATCGATAGGAACCTTTCGGTATTTACTCCAAAGGTCACCTTCTCCACATGTCACTTAGCACATTTAGACGGGTTTCGAGATCGTCGAAATCTACGAACAGCCACCCTGTGACGAAATCGACGACTTCTGGCAAATGTCCATACCCAAACCTTTGGACGCCAGCAGCCAAGACCCAGAGAAGAAGAAGACGATTCCATATCACGGCAGCATTGCTGACATCAACGTGCCCAGAGACCGTTCGCCAAACCCAAGAAAGGATTCCGTTTACTCCGTTAGTCGGCAATTCAGCCGGCGGAGCAAAGTTGGTGACATTGACCGCGTGCAACGGTAACTAATTTTTCGAAAAAACGTGCACTTTTAAGAGTACAAATTGCTACTGTAGGTCTTCACGACGGCAACCATCAATTTCCACTGTGCGCCGCGCGTCATCGAC
>KN167126.1:3673-22214 GCA_000757745.1 Steinernema scapterisci
AGCTGTTGGGGAAGTCGAGATCGTCGTCGCGGATCGTCGACTTTTTGCCGCCATTTCGAGCATTCAAACTCGAAGCGCTCGTGAAATTCTGATGTTCGGGCGGTGGCTGAATTTCGAAAACTTCAGGTCGATTCTTCTTCCGACCCAGCTTCTCCCATGCTGCATCCGCCAAGAAACCGATAAGAGGCCACTGCTTATCAAACGAGGATCGCCCAAAAAATGAAGCAACAGGCAGTTGTTGACCGCCAGAGCGATCAAACTCTAAACACTTATCGCCTTGAGGACCAGAACTCTCGCTCCCTGCCACGTTTTCGCGGTGAAGCAGCAACCAAAGCACAGAACACCACATCTGCGTATAAGGGAAGGAATCAACACGTAGTTCATCGGTTTCTTCGTAGAGAACAAAGATGGTAAGCCGTGTTTGGCGTTCCTGAAGACTAATCAACCTGTTTAGAAGTCCTTTCTTTTGCTGTTCTGCGTCCTGGGCCTCGCGTCATCGGCCGACGTGCGCCCTTTCACCCTTGGCCCTGTAGGCCCCTTCACTCGCGGCCCCTTCACCTTGGGAACCTTCGGTCCTGTCACCGGCTTCACCATCGGCTTCCTCTGTCCTGTCGACGAAGTTTGGGACCAGTGCGGTGGCCTCTGCGAACCCAACTGCGACAACCCTTTCCCGAAATGCCTTCCGATGTGCGCCATTCGAGGACGTTGCGTGTGCAAACCAGGTAAGTTGTTCTTGTCCTTATATAGTCAAAAACCGGAACTTTTAGGTTTCTATCGCAGTGCGAATGGCCGCTGCATCCGCGGAGAAGACTGCTTCTTTGAAAACCACCGTAAGTCTCGGATCTCTCTCAACGTATATATACTTATCTCACTTTCAGCTTGCTTCGACTACCAGTGCATCGTTCCTGGAGCCACCTGCGTCACCCTCGCTCTCCCCTGCAACTTCCCGAATCCGAAGCTCGCGCCTTGTCCCAAGGTTCCTCGTTGCGTCCTGCCTGGATGCCTTATTGCTGCTCCGGGGACGAAATGAGATTTGATGCAGATCTGAATCCAATAAACGGCACAATTTTCGAACTTTGAGGCTCGCGGGAATGTTAGAAACCAGTTCCGCGAAATCGGCAGTTCAAAAGCTTAGAAGAAGATGAACGCGAGTTGCGCGAAAACAGGCGAACTCGTTTGCGTGATTTTCGACGAGAAACGAGCCTAATCACTCGGAGTCGATTGGCGAAGGTTTCGTTTTTAATGACTCATTAAAACGAGGAAAATGACTGTTTGAAACTCTGCAAACTCGAAACTTGGGGAATAGGCTTCAAGGGCGACTGGATCAGTACTTCCTACGCTTGAAATTGGCTTTGTTAACTCTGCCATGCACTCAAAAAGGTCTCTCGAGTTCATTCACGAATCTCTCCGTTTCCACGTCGACCAGTTACGCCATCGTAAACCCATTTCGGGAACAAAGCGATAAATCTAAATTCGATTAGAGCGGCTGACTCAAGTCGTCTTTGTGAGTCAGCCTCTTGCGGTTTATCGTTTTTTTGCGATTTGAAAAAGGATTTATGGCTTAAAGAGATTTTGGATTCCTAAAATCTACCTATTTCAAAGTCACCGCACTCTCGAGCGCGTGTCCAAAAGTTTGGAGTTTGTGTTCTATCCGAGTCACTCTCGATATCTGCGCGGCGATGTTTCTATTGTCGCGCTTATCTCATTTACGGCGTCTGTTATCCGCATGCATCTCAAAGAAGGTCATCAATTACGGTCACGTGATTGGGAGACTCCCGGAGATCTCTGAAATACGCTCGGTTCCTACAATTCCTCCTAAGCAGATCAAACCAAAAATCTACAAGAAGTCTCGTTAACATTTGAAAAGCACCCGAAAGCCCTCAGCGATTGAATTCTGCACGCTTGCATCTCCACGAGAACCCAACCTTCGAACCCGAAATCACGTCATGATCGTTATTAATGACGACCTTGTTTGCGGGTTTTGGGGAAACCGGTAAACTGGTGATCCGAAGATATGAGGAGGCGATGACGGGCGCGACGGCCGCAAGAAGATCTGGGCGGTGGGGTTCAGAGAAGAACCACAAATCAGTCTGTGTTCTGGGTTTGACGTGAAACGTTACGTGAACCTGGGACCTTATTCCCTGAATATTCGGCTACAAAGATCTGGGAACCTCACCTCCGTACTATGTATCTTGATCTCGAACTCCGCAATTCTTCGCATTTTCTTTCTCTTCTCCGATCACATGCGCAACAAACATCTTTTTCCACGTTGCTCTTTAGAGTCCACTTTAAACTGTTGTCCTGCCGTCACCCGTCCTTGAATGGCATCACCGGACCCGAAACCACCACGAAACCAAATCTCCGTTTTTAGGCGTTTTTGGAAGCTTCGAGTTCTCCTCTAAACATCTGCGCCGAACCTCCCAGGATCAAGTTTGAGGAAAACGCGTTTAGCGGAATCCAGTTGTCCCACGATGAGTCACGATGGGAGGAGGACGAGAAGCCGCCCAGATTCTATTGCCTGCACTTTTTCGCGATATAACCGGAGAGTTTGATTGTCGTCTTCGGTTTGTCGCCGACATTGAACGGCTTTGCAAAGAATCCGCGGTGGGTGCGCGTAGGTTTGTTGTTAAGAACTTGAGGAAAAACCGAAAATAGGGTCAGAGAAGACGTGAAATAATGTTGGATTACTGTATTCATGTCCCACGGAGATTTGAACTTGGGTCGTAAGATTCAAAAGTGCCAACCGTTACACAAACCGCCACTATGAAAGTGATTGTCCCCAGTTGCCTTCAAGTCTTGCGGCTACGGTTGGAGCATTGTGACCTTGAGCTTAGCTGCGAAATCCGCGTTTATCATCTTGGAATGCGATGCATATCAATAACTTGATCGCCGTGTTGTGCGCCCATAGGAATCCGAAGATTGCTTAAGATCGTGTCACGTCGTGGGATATTAAGATTGTCTTTTCTAAAACCAGAGTCCAGAACTTCTCCTACCTGATTATCACCTCATTCCGTGCCGCCTTGTCCCCAACCTGCCTGTCTCAACCCTACGTATCTTCTCCCACTTCCACGACTTATCTCCTCTCCCATCTCAACCCAACTCTTTCTTACTTGATACCATCTACCCTCCACCATGTTTTCCACCCAGCTTACTCACGTTTTTTGTCATTCTTCACGTCATTTACTTCCTTCAGTCTCTTCTTATCTTCTAGATCTCGTTTCCCCTTCCATTCGTTGAACTCCAGTCCCAAACTTACGTCACGCGGAGAGGACAACCCACAGAACGGCCACCCAGAAGTGCTTTTAAAGAAGCGGCGCACGTCAGGCGCTCAACCCCGTCGCGACAGTCTTTCGTGGTTTTTTTTTCGCTTTAGCCTTCGACTCTTCGAAAAGAAACTTTTCTCGTTTTTGTCCCTCGTGAGAACGTGACTTTCATATTTCAGAAATGTGCTTGAACTCAGTTTCCCAGCTTTCAAAAGTCCCTTCCCAACCCGGATTTCTCACGTTCGCTCAAGCAAACCTAATTCAACTCTTCTTCAGTTCACGGTTCCGCGCGAACACGCTTGTAACACGCATCCGACCCCAAACGCTTAATCATAAGCTAATCGCCCGCTTTCCCAGCCCTAAAAACAGGTCCCAAACGCCTAGCCGACGACCTTCGGCGTCTGCTCCACCCGAGCGAACCCAACTCCTCCCGGTTCAACTCGTCGTTAGTTCCGCTCGCGTTTTTGAAGCGATTGCGGAGAGTCGGCGGCGGCGGTTCTGGGGGCGAGAGTAATCCAATTAATCTTCGGATGACGACGTTGACGGCCGCCGGCGGGACGCTTTGTTCTGAGGCGGCGATTCGGGTCGAATCTGTCGAATCTCGCGTGGAAGAAGTTGGGGTCGCAGCGATTTTGAAACTCTGTTGCGAATCCGCCGCGTTCGCCGTCTTCGGTTCTCTGCGTTCTGCACGTGCGATCGTGTTCTTTTGGACTTTCTAGGGTTTCCGTGTTTCAACTTTCGCAGCCTCCTCGCCTTTACGCAAACCGACGGAAATCAGATGTAAAATTACAATTTTCCAACGTGGACAGAATGACCTTCGTCAATGTGATTCCGATCGGCGATTTTCGCTTGTTTCTTAAGATGCTCATTTCGAATTTACGAACTCCAAATTCTAAGCGTAATTTCAGCTTGAATTGCCAGATCGGCTACCATCACTATCAAAGTTCTAATCCAATTCTCCAAGGTCGCACGAGGTCAATTCAAACCCTAAAACTTCCAACTCTCGCGTCACCCGTCGTCAGAAGACGCCGATCTGTCCACCGACTCCCTCCCGTGGATCGATTCCGCGCGAACGTTCCACCTGTTCCTCTCTCTCTCTCTCTCCGTTGATCTTTCGTTCGCCTGATAAGATCTGGGAATGGAAGAGGGAGAAGAGGGGAAGAGTGATGTAACTGTTTTTGACGGTGTCGCGCAACTCTGTTAACCTTATAGTGCAGCTTTCGATCTAATCTCCGAAAACCCGTTTAATATGTTGGTGTTTGCGCGTGGTTTTGACGTATTTTGGAAAGCGGAAGAGATGAGCAGGTAAACGTGGTCGTGAACGCTACTTGTGACCATCTTTTTCCTCCGCTATTTTTATTTAAAATGTCCATTTTCAAAATTGGCGACCAAGCTTCCGCTGATCATTTCAATGCCAGCTGTGAAGGCAAGTTTCATGGTTCCACTCGTCACCTCTTATCTTCGCTATTTAGACCCAGAATAGCCTCCAGAAGATCCAATTTCCAGCTCGTTCCAGTGCATCCGATAGAGAAAACTCGCAGATTAAATCTCCGCCAAGAACTATTTTTGGACTTCGAAGAATTCGGCTCGATCATAATCTTGCAACGCGATCAACGTTCATCGACCGCTTGGGATACTGTAATCTGCCTGCAGCCCGCGCGTGGGTACCCAATACGTGACTTCCGCCCCGTTCCTGGCTGGCTCTTCTCCGACCTCCTGGAACTTTCCACTCGTCGTTGCATTTCTCTCTCCCGCTTGACCACTTCTGCTACTCTCGGACCAATCTCTACCAGCCTCCTCTGCTTATTCCGCGTTTCCAACTTCGCCGCCGTCGCCATTTCACAACGCCATTCTTATCTGATTCCAAAGACCAAAACATATTTTTGTAATGTCCTACCTGTTTTCCCCAGCTCCGCCCTCTCCCAACTCGACCTTAATAGACCGATTCCCAGAAGAATCCATTTCCGCGAACCGCGCTTTCCTCAGTTCGCCGCTGTGATCCTGAGATCGCAGTCCCTCCTACCGTACTCTCCTCCGCTCTCGTTCGTTCGAACAGCTGAACAAACGGAGATTGCGCGGCCGTTCGCAGCCCCCGAACCGAGTTTCGCATCGCTTTGGCCCTTATTAGGCCCAACCGCGTCTTCTCGGCACGTGCTCATCGCCTAACCTCCGCTTTCAGAGTTCCTCGATCGATCGATTCGAACTCCCGAGAGAATCCAGCACGATGTTTGAAGATTCAGGACGTCGTAATCCTCATGCCGCATTTGTGAGTTCATTTTCGATTCGAATTTTAGTTCAATTTCGGAATTTCAGGACGCAGCCAGCAAAGTCAAAGCCGCCTTCAGCAACAGCCGGCATAGCGTGAAGAAGGTGGCCCGAACGACTGCCGATCGGGTTCAAAGGTGAGCACTTGGGAGAACATTTGTTGCATTAATGGGTTCTGAATTTCGGGATTCGCTGAACACTTGAGGCTATGAATAAGTCTTAAATTTCGTATTTTTCAGAGTACTTTCGAGCGGAAAATCAGAAACCATCGAACAGCTGCACACGGTTTCCGAAGAAAAGGCAAGCGAAATAATCCGAATCCACGATTTACAGGTTCCTCATTTCAGGGCCAGTGGTTCTTCAACAAGACGCGATGGCAAATCGCGATTCTCGCGAACGTCGGCTTTCTCATCGCTTTCGGAATCCGCTGCAACTTTGGCGCAGCGAAGGCGCGGATGACTTCGAATTTTACCGACCCTTTTGGCGATGTCCACGTAAGCCAATTTCCGTTAAAACCCGAATAAGGCCTCAGCTTTCAGATGCAAGAATTCTTCTGGTCCTCGACTGAACTCGGCTTTCTCGAATCCGCCTTCTTCTACGGATACGCCGCTTCCCAGATCCCCGGAGGTCTCCTGGCAGCCAAGTTCGCCCCGAACAAGTACGATTTCTCCGTATTTCCCAAATGCTCAATTCTCCCGTTTTCAGGCTCTTTGGCCTCTCCATCGTCATCGCCGGCCTGCTCAACATCGTCGTCGGCGTGGCGCTCAACTTCCATCCGGTTACCGACGCCGTCGTCATCGCCGTCCAGATCGCCCAAGGCCTCTCGCTCGGAGTTTCCTATCCTGCGATGCACGGCGTTTGGAGGCATTGGGCGCCGCCACTGGAGCGATCCAAGCTCGCCACGACCACCTTCACCGGCAGCTACTTCGGCGTCATGATCGGGATGCCCCTCTCGGCCTATCTCGTCGCCTATCTACACTGGTCGGCGCCGTTCTACGTTTACGGCGTGCTCGGCCTTATCTGGTGCACCGTTTGGTTCCGAGTGAGCGCCCCGACGCCCGCCAAACACAAGCGCATCTCCGAGGACGAGCGCAAGTATATCATCAAGCATGTTGGCACCGTGACCACAAGCGACATGACCGTGAGTCTTAATAATGCGGTTCCAGAATCTAAAACTCTCATTTTCAGCTGACTACCGTACCCTGGAAGCAGATTCTGATGTCCGGACCCGTTTGGGCGATCGTGATCTGCAACTTCTGCCGTTCCTGGTCGTTCTTCTTGCTGCTGGGCAACCAGCTGACCTACATGACCGACGTCCTCGGAATGAAGATCCACGATGTAAGTTTACGTCTGAAGCACGTATTAATCAGCTTTATTGCGACTGGATTGTGTCTGAAATTCAGCATAGACAGTCTCACTCACTGGTCTGGTTCCGCTGTGATTCCTATCGCCATAAATTATGTCTAGACAAACGGTTCAAGGCGTTCGGTTCCCACCTAATTAAGGTCTAATGTTCTCAGACGCAGTGCGTCTAGACCGTTCCCGTGAAGCATTTATAACCGACCAACCTCATGATCTGATGATGTCTTGTTACTTCTCTTCCTATCAGACACTCGCTGTCTAGACCTTCATCTAATTGTCTGCTTCCAGAGTGGTCTCGTCTCGGCCCTGCCTCAACTGCTCCTCTCGATCTCCGTCCTCAGCTCCGGACAAATCGCCGATTACCTCCGTTCAACCGGAAAAATGTCGACGACGATGGTGCGCAAGATGTTCAACAGCATGGGATTCCTCGGCGAGGCGTCATTCCTGTGCGCCCTGGCCTTCCTGACCCAGCCGACTCCCGCTGTCACCTGCCTCGTCCTCGCCGCCGGTACCAGCGGATTCGCGATCGCCGGATTCAACGTCAACCACTTTGACATCGCGCCGCGATACGCTCCGATCCTTATGGGATTCTCGAACGGAGTCGGCGCTCTCGCCGGAATCGGAGGATTCTTCACGGAGCATATCACCAGAGATGTGAGTTCTTAGCTGCCCGTTTTCCCTGCTGAACTTCCTCGTTTAAGAACCCGACCAGCGGCTGGCAGCAGTGTTTCCTGATGGCGATGGCCGTCGACTTGGTCGGCTTGGTCACTTTCCTCGTGCTTGGCTCCGGCGAGATCCAGGAGTGGGCGAAGGAAGAGGAGCCCCAGCAGAGCATGGAAGAGATCGTCCAGAGGCTTTGTAAGTGTGCAGCTGCGGACTGCAACAAATGCGTCATCCTGTAGGATTCCTGGATCAATTAACGCCTAACCCGACCCCTCTTTACTAACCATCCCCTCGTGCTTTGTGTCGTGTATATAGTTTATCCATCTGTATGTTGCTATCGTATCTGTACATAACCGCTTTATTTCTGCTAACGTGATTTCACGCTTAAATTCGCTCGCTTCGAGTCCTTCTTCTATCTTACCGTATCCTCATTTCCGAATTTCTTTTCAGCGTCCGCAGTGCGTCGAATGTCGAGCCGAATGTCTTCACGAGCTTCCAGCATCCGCCGTTCTATGAGCCGAAAAACGAAGCACGACAACCCTGGAGCGCTGAACCTCAGCAACGGCATCGTTAACCACAGCTCCGCGCTTCCGGACACCGACGAACTCAGCGAAGTCACCGTCGCCGAACTCTGAAATAGCGAACGTAGTTGAAGAAGCCGAGACAGAGGCGTCCCAACTCCACGTTCCGCCTCCACGAATCCCCGTTGTTGTATTTATTAGAACGAATCCATGTACAAAGTTGCAAAAGTGTTTCTGGAGGATGTGACCTTTTGCGCCTCCGAAATTGACACGGGTATCATTCAAAATATGAAGAAGATTTGTGTTCGATTTGATTCATGAAAAGTCCCTTCTGTAGATAATAAAACTGGAAAAAGTTGAATTTGAGTTCAGCACTGTCCATATTCGCTCCCGTCGTCGAGGTGCTGGCAGGGAACCAATGCTTTGGACGAGATCCCTAGCTCGCTGTCCGGAACCAATGCTCAGCCCCTGGAGTGATGCTTCTTCGTCCTTCGAAACCGATGCTGATGCTTCCCAGCATGCATATAAGCACTGCGGCCGTCGTTCTCAGCATCCTGAACTCTCGGAACAACCCAAGGCATCAAGACAACCATGGCTCCCAAAGCTACAAAGCACCAGCAGAACCAATACGGACTCTCTTACCCCGGAATGATCACTCTGGCGATCCAGAACTCGTACATATCGATTCCCAGCAACTTTTGCAACCGCGCTCTCTCCACTCGGGGCATCTACAGGTTCCTAAGGGCGCACGTGAAGCCGTTCCAAGCGATGAACAGAACGGAATGGGAGAAGACGGAGCGCAAGATCCGCCATTCGCTCTCTCAAACAAGGTACTTCCAGCGCTACCAGCAAGATGAAAATGGAACTTCCGGACATATCATCCCGAGCAAAATGGCCGGAGCGGACAAGGGAAGCCTTTGGACCTTGTTTCCGGCCCCTGGAGACGATCAGGAGGTCGCTAAGAAGACCATCGACAAGGTCTTCGTTAAAAAACGCACAGATGTCTTCAAGAAGCACCTCGTGAACCCTGGCATTATGGAAGAGTTGGTCACAGGCACTTGGGGTTGGTATGACGCGTTCAAAAACGAACTCGGAGATTCGCAAGATAATATCGATAAGCCGAAGAAGGCCAGGAAGAGTTCCGAAGAAGCAGCTACCGTAGTCGCTGAGGCGGAAAAGATCCCAGAAGCCATACAAACCGTTTCCCAGGAACCCATTGAATCACCAGTCGAAGGGTGCAGTGAAAACTCTCAGAACATAGCCTACAGCCAGGAATCCTTGCCAGGCCATTCGGAAACCCAACTCCCCTTCTCCACTTATCCATACAACACCTCTCTCCCGATGTATGGAAATCAACAGCACTTCAATTACGGCCACATGCCGTACTTCAACCACCTCAACTACCAGTACCCAACTCAACAAATCCCAATGGGTTCTTACGGCGAGTTCAACCCGGTCCCTTCCCCCGTTCCCGAATCGGCTCCATGGATCCAAAGCGAAGCAGCGCCAATCCCGGAGATGTGGCCACAAAGCCACACGGAACCTTCGAGATTTGAGAACCTCTTTTGCAGCCAGTACGAGGCAACGCCGATTCCCGGGATGTGGCCAGCAATCGAAGAAAGCCAAACGGAGTTTCCCGGAATGCAGAACTTGACTAACGACGATGCCCCGGTCTTCCAAGATCTGGATCAGCAGCCACCAGTTGAGGAATCGACACAACAGGACTCATGTGATTTCCCTGACACAGAATTTGATCCATTCACCAGTACACTGCATGCAACGGAATTGGAAGGCTTTTGAACTGCTTCAACTATGACGAAAATAAATAAAATCATATAAAAACAAATGTTTCTTTTAGTTTCACTAAGGGATGTGGCCCTAAAGAGGGCCGTTGGGTTGGTTGAGATGCTTGGGTGGCACACTTAGACCTCCTTCTCGGAAGCGCCCTTCTTGGGGAGGAGCGAAGCCTGGATGTTGGGAAGAACACCATTTGGGCGATGGTGACTCCGGACAGAAGCTTGTTTTCGGATTCTCGTTAAGATTTCGGATTCGCATTTAAGCGGTCTTCTGTGCAACCGCAAGCCTGATCATTCTTGTTTCCAGCAGTTTAGGATCGTTTCTAATGCCTTTTCAGTCCCGTTTCTAATCTAGGATCCGTTGCACACAACATGAGGGGCTGATTTGGAAGGGGAACGGACTAGGGGAGTGATTTTCGTGACTTTCATGAGAGATCGGATCCTTCGAAATCCTTCTGCATCGTTTGTCCCACATCTGCCGTTTCCTCCTCGTCGAAAGCGCTCTCCGTGGCTGCGAAGGCGAACGTGCGAACTCTCTCCGTCGCCAGTTCAAATCTCCGGAACTCCCGCAGCGAAGTCAACCTTCCATTGCCTTCCATGGAATTCCACGCGTTCCTCGCTGGCCTAAAGATGAGTTAGGGTCGGATTCGGTCGGGTGAGTCAGTCGTCGCTGCACTTTTCAGGAGCGCTCTGCGCAGCTTTATGCCAATTCTGACCGCTGCGAGTCGCTATTTTTTCAGGATTTCGTGTGCTTGCTCTGCTGTCAGTTGAGTCCCTTGAAGGATTCCTGGCTCCGCGTCGCTCCATGATTGTCGATGTTGCTAAGTTCCAGCGCTTACGTCGCTTCAAGCATTATTTTGATACTGCGCGTTAAGTCCATCCCAGTCTTGCTTTTGATACTGCTCAATGTTTCTGTCCGAACGGCGCGTCGCATCTAGTTTCAATTTGATATGCTCTAAATTCTGGTCTCCGTGATTCAATTGAAACTCCTTTTCGATATAGATTTTAACTCTAGCCTGTGCGTCGCACCGCTTCAAGCTATTTTCTAATACTGCTTCAAAATTCTAGTGCGTACGTCGCGTAGTTCCCGTTTCATGTCAATACGTCCTCTGCGCGTTTTGTTGTGTCCGCGTTTTATTGCGTGTCTTGTCAAACACGTTTTAACTCGTTTTCTTTCATTCCAGAAAGCCGCAATGTCCGACTGGAACGAAGACGAGTACGTGGCCGTCGAAGAGGTCGCGCACAGCGACCCAGTCACTGACGTGACTGAGGTCAAGCTGTTCGGCAAGTGGGACCTCTCGGACATTGAGGTCCCCGATATCAGCGTTGCTGTAAGTTCATTTTTTACTTAGGGGTTTTGGGGAATTTGGTGTTGGCATTGATAGCCTCCTCGGAGGTGGTCTTTGCCTACGGACATGAAGCGTCTCATATAGGCGTGTCTTCAACCGTAGCACCGTAAATTATTGGCCGTGAGGCGCCTTTGGGATGCCCGGTCAGCCTCGCATTATTCCTAATCGTCGCGTAGCTTCTATGAAGCTATTATCGCGGGGACAAACCATGCGAGGTACATGCCTAGGATTGGAGCGAAAGCCTATATGTATCTGGGAATCTTAGGCTTGGGGGGACCTGACTTATTTGAGAATTTTGTAGGATTACATTGCGGTCCGGGATAAGTCCGCCAAGTACCTGCCCCACACTGCTGGGCGGTACCAGGTGCGACGATTCCGCAAGGCTATGTGCCCTGCCGTTGAGCGTCTGTGCTCATCAATGATGATGCACGGACGTAACAACGGCAAAAAGCTGATGACGGTCCGCATCGTCAAGCACGCCTTCGAGATCATCCATCTCCTGACTGGCGAGAACCCCGTCCAGGTTCTCGTCAACGCCATCATCAACAGCGGCCCCCGAGAAGACTCCACCCGAATTGGACGCGCCGGAACCGTCCGTCGCCAAGCCGTCGACGTTGCCCCTCTGCGCCGCGTTAACCAGGTAAGTATCTTATTCATTTGCAGCTACTAATCGTTTATTTCTAGGCTATCTGGCTGCTCTGCACAGGCACTCGCGAAGCGGCTTTCCGCAACATCAAGTCGATCGCGGAGTGCCTTGCAGACGAGCTGATCAACGCGGCCAAGGGATCCAGCAACTCCTACGCCATCAAGAAGAAGGACGAACTGGAGCGCGTCGCGAAGTCCAACCGCTAAGAAGACGGCGCATATTTGTTGTTATGTGTCTAATTACTTGTTGAAATAAAGATACTATTGTTAGTCTTGTCTTGTCTTTCTTTGATTTCAGGTTGGGTTCGGAGTCTGGGAATCTTCTCGGTTTCATCTTCGGTTTTCGGCATTTTGATGCTTTCTCGGTTTGGTCGGTAGTTCTGGAAAAAATCAGGTTTCATCAGTCTTCGGTTGGTCAGTGGTGGCATCGTCTGATTGGCATTTGCTTGATAGTCCACATTTCTTCGTGTTTGTCTCTCGTGGATCGTGTGGATAGGAGCGTTGGTCGTCCGACCGGCGTTCGCGCTCGTTCCAGATACAACTGATCACTTCTTTCTTTTCAGACTCAGTTCCAGACCAGACTCAAATGGGCTTCAAAAGGCGGCTGGCCGAGCGCGGTCGGTCGTTTCTGGGAAGTCCTCACTGCGACCGGTCGTCCAACCAGCGCCTCCGACTGCCTTCAGAATGGCCGCTCCACCTCCTGCTGCTACTCCGGCCGCCACCGGAGCCGCTTCGGTGATGCAAGCGCCATCCACAATGCGGAACCTCGGAGAAAACAAGCCTGGAGAACCTCCGTTTCAAATGAAGCTCGAACCGGACACGAAGATAGCCTTCAAGGCCAAGGATCTCACCACGCAGCCGAACGTCGTTGAGGTGAAGATGACCAACAGCACCAAGACGCGCCAGACCTTCAAGGTACGTTTCCATCTTTAGCTTTAGGGTCTCACCCTGGACTTGTGGGAATTCAGATGATGTCTAGTCAGCTCTTATCGATTCGATCTTTAGGTCAAATGTACCTCGAACGAGATCTTCCGCGTGAAGCCGCCACTCGGATTCATCGAGCCGGAGAAGTCGCTGACCATCAAGTTCACCTTCAACAGCAAGACCGTCCCCGAGCAGAACAAACACTTCTTCGCCATCTACCACATGAAGTCGGAGGAGAAGGACAAGCCCGTTCGCCAGCTCTGGGCCGGAGCCCCGAAGCCCGAAGGAGTGAAGAGGATCGTCTGCAGCTTCGAGAACGAAGAAGGCCAGCCGATCGGACCCACGCCAGCAGCGGGAGCTCCTGCTGCTGGAGCTCCTCCAGCAGCGCCTGCAGCCGCTCCTGCCGCCGCCGCCCCACCAGCTGCTCCCGCAGCCTAAGCGACCCCATGTAAGCAGTGCTAGATAAAGTATTCGTGTTAAATTATTTGTTCAACTGCATTCTTGAGTCTGTAAAGAAGCTCGGTGAAATTCTAGAACACGGATATTGGGCGCATTGAAAATTTTGTCACATGCAATACGGAGCATCGCTTGGATGTTGTTTGATCTTGGTAATAGCTGGTGCTCCTGGTTCATTTGCTGTTGTTCTAAGCGTTTCAGCGGGATTGTTTTCAGCAATTGTTTTATTGTTTCAGCGGCTCTTCTTAATGTCTGTGCTCAATGAATTCGTTCTCCAAGTTTATTTCCCAAAGACGGGCATACGGGATCCTGACATGTGGGGCTACTGCTGCGAGCAAGTTGTGACTGGTCGGATTTCGCAGTTCAGGAATCTCCCTGAACAAGGAGTCAAATTCAGCGGAATCGCTGTCCGAGAAATCAGGTCCAACTCCATAAGCTACCCGATGAAGTTCGCCCAACTTATAACGGAGTTGAGAAATAGGGTTCTGGTGCAAAATCCCCTCGAGCTGCTCTCCTTCTCGGGCCACCCGCAAATCGGTCGTCTCCTCGACGAAATCTTCACGGAGTACTACTTCCAATCAATCGTCGCCAATGGAACCTCCGTCGAGATGCACTCGATGATTACGGAGTTCCTCGAAGATCAGGTGAACTCCGGAAAACTCGAAGAACTCGTGATCAGTGACTCTTGGCCCCGGAGTGTCACAAAGATGCTCGAAGGCCTTTTGAAGCAAAAACAATTCAGGCGTCTTGCCACCTCGTTTGACGACAGCAGCCGCCTTCTGGACGAATTGTTTGTCACGAAGTTCCTGAACGAGTGGTGCCGGATGCAGGCGCCAGAGATGAACTTTCACCTCGAGATCAACTCACCAGCGCTTGTGGGAAAGATCGGCGGCCTCGTGCACAAGCTGAAGAAGCGGGAAGGGTTTAAGGTACACGTGGGGTGCCGCCATCCGACCTCGAATTCATGTGTTTTCGGCTACGTGAGAGAATCCACGCCGGAGATTCTTTACATCTTTGTGCAGGACGACATTCGCAGTGTCGGGAACGCGGAGATCGTCGAAGAGTTGAACAAAACCGCGGTGTGGTCGAATATGACGCGGTAAAAGAGGGTCGGTTTCGGATTGTGCAAATAAAGAGTTTTACTTAGAGAGAGTGTCGTTGAAAGAGGGAACGGAGATTTTTCACAAGATGGGCAAAGAACCCTGTTTTAGTACCGATAGCTGCTCACGTTCTAGCCGGCCGTTTTCGTACCTTGATGGATGCGATGCGAAGTCGCACGTTATGACGGACATTTCCATCTCGATCGCTTGATTCTGCAAATGCTAAAATGGAATTTGTTCCTTGCGAGTTCGTCGAACACGTCATTGAGAATATCTCAGTGCTCAACTCACCTTTGGGGCCATTTGCAAAGCTCGCTGGCCGCCACTGGACAAAGTACGCGAAAGCATTCTCACCAAAGGTTTCTTTGTACAAGGCCGTGCTGCATCTCGATCCCAACAATAGCAGCCAGTGGAACGTGGAAGTAGAGAAGTTCGGAAGAAGATACTGGAAACGTGTTTCGCTTCGAGATCTTCTCAGAACTCCGAGGAAGTTCATTCGATTCCACTCTGTGAACCTCGAAGATGGCGACGAGCATTTTGAGATGATCTACAACCACTCCTTCGAGGACAGCGTGCAAAAGATCCTGGGTCTCCTGGCCGATCAGAAAAAGTGCCGAGAATTCGTGGTCGACATCGACAACGCTTCCATCGCCGAAGAAGTCTTGGGAATGATCCACCAGCGCACTTTCTTCAAAGAAATCTCCGTTTCCGTGGAAGAACATCCGAGTGGTCCTCTTCGCCCGCTTTTCTTTCATTTCCTGAAAGACCAAGAATCGTTCGGATTCTGCAAAGCTTATATCTTATCAGGATTCTGGCCTCGCGAAATCTTCGTTTGGGCAAAGGATACCATTAAAAAGAAGATGCCCGTGGATATCTCGATCGCGTCACCTCTGAGCGACTTTGCGATTTTCGAAGAACTTTTCGCTTGGTGGGACAACCTCGAAAAGCCGGAGTTGAATTGTTCTTTCTCAATGAAAGTCACCTTCGACCGAAAGCGGATGGAGGAGTTCATGCACCCGCATGCAACGAAGGCGTATCACAACGTAATCTGCCGTAAGCACAAAACAGACCCTCGCGCACGTGCTTACGCGTTACTTTCAAAGGCTATCGAGGAAGAGGTCAATCTTCATTTCCGAAACGCTGGAAATCCTGATGCAAAGAGGTGGCTCAATTGATAAATCGCCTTTCAACGTGTGTTCCTTGGATAATCTTCTCCATCTTCGATAAATCCTTAATTTATTTTTACGAATTTGCACATAAAAGGGTCGATGGATTTGACGAGTCCAGGAACCGCGACGGTCGCTGGAGGCTTGCTGGGATCGACGGGAACGACGCGGCACTTCTGCAGGAGAGTCCCAAGGATCAAGAACAATTCGGGCCTGGCGAGGCCTTCGCCCAAGCACGAACGTCTTCCAAGGGAGAACGGATGAAGCCGGTCTTCCTTCAAGAGCTTTCCTAAAACGGAGCAGGGGTCTGAGGGCCTAAAAGATGACCAATCTTACCAGTTTCAGAGTCGATGTGACGTTCAGGCATGCATGCTTCGGGTTCTGCGTACTCGCTCGGATCCAGATTCACACATGCCAGCTGGGCCATAATCGTGGTGCCCTTAGGGATACGGTAACCTTCAATGACCGCGTCTTCGAGAGTTTCGTGGGGCAAAGATAAGGGAATCACATTAGTTAGCCGATGGACTTCCTGGAAAGGGAACTTTTATACCCAACTCTCGCACCGCATTACCTGGATAAACGCACAGAGATAAACCAGTTTCGACTGGTCCTTGGTTGTTAAGTGATGTTCGAAGCCAATTTTGTCGGCGATTTCCTGGTGCAGCTTTTCTTGAATCTCCGGATTTTGCAGAAGGAAGAGCACGGCGTGCTGTAGAGTGCACACCGTGGTCTCCAGTGCGGCCGACCACAGATCGTAGCACGCAATGGTGAGCTGCCAAATATTGAATTCGTCGTCGTGGTTCTGCAACTTCTTCATCTCGAGGAGAAACGCATCGGCGAAATCCCGCGGAGGCATGCTAACATCCAGTGTCTTCTGGTGCTCTGCGATCTCCTCCTGGAGAAACGCTAGAAATCGATCGTTCACCTTGTGGGCCCTTTCGATACCGTAATCTAAAAATCGGAATATGAATTGGGAAGCTTTAAGACTTTCTTACGAATTCCGACTTTTTCAAGATGTCGAACCCAAGGCAGTGCTTCCAGAATAAGCCACCGAGGATGGAACCAGTCGGAGAACAGCTGTTGCAGGGTCACCTTCAGCATCATAAGCTTCTCGACGTCATCCGTTGTGTAGCCGAATACTAGCTGGTTTATGATGTTTCCGCTGCACATCTAAAACTCTTAACAGTTCATCAAATCGGAAATACTTGTAACTCACCGTAAAACACTCCTTCACATCGCATTCTCCCTTCTTTTCACACACTTCAGTGAAGCGTTCAATCGCCCTGATAGCTTCTCCCACGATGAACGGCTCGAACTCGGGTTTTGCGAATCCGTGATCCTTGAGAGCGTGGAGCGCGAATCGTCTCTGGCTTTTGTAGACGCTGTTGTTCTCCAAAATCAGCCCCCAATTTCCTTTGAACAGCAGCTTCATGATGATCGAATCCGGACGTCCAGCGAAAGTTTCCCCGGGGCGACCGAAATGTTCCGTTTGGAGCTTGTTGCTGGCCAAGACGATGACGGGGTTCGGGATCCAGATGGTGAAGATGTCGCCGTACTTGCGCTTCCATTCCAGGAAAGTCTTTTCGGGGACTTTTAAGTTCAGCTGGAAGATGTTCCCGAAGATCGGAAGAGGCGGTGGACCTGAAATAGAGAAAGCGTTTAGCGACCGCTCAGATTGTCAAAAGTCATTAAAAATAAAATTATGAGACGCGCCACCGTTTGTCTGAAATCACAGACTGAATTCACAGAGAAGTGTCTCAAAGAGCAACGTGTCTCAAATCATTCATTTCGTCCAGCTTCAGCGGTCGGTCGGGTCTTCGCCGCCTCTTCTGAACCCACCTGGAGGCCATTTTCTCCGTTTCAGCACGTAATTATGGTAGAGCAGAAAGCCGACGAAAGCCAAGCACAACCACACTTCGATCATGACAACAGCGAAACTCACGTTTACTTGTTTACCTTTCAGAAAACTCTTATCAGAACCCTTCAAGCGCTTATCACGAACATTCTGTTGGCAAGTCACAAGATGAACCGAAAAACTCGTCCGTCCCCTTCGATCGTTTTCATCTCAAGGGTCCAAATCTTTTTAGTCCGACTTCATGTTGACAATCGCCGGCTACAGAGTTCATTTCTGGGCTCAAAACAAGGAGCTTTCGTGACCCTTAGCGAGGCGATTGGACGGAAAACGGTCACACGAGCGGCAGTTCGTTCGCTTTCTACGGTGGGTCCCGGAACGAATTGATTTTTGCGGCAGTTCGCGTGGTTTTGGATTCGAATTTCAGCGCCTCCTCGATCTTTGACGCTTTCCGGTCGAAGTGCTCGGAATCAGCATGATTGGCTGGCTGGCTTCTCCGGAGGATTTTCGCCATTCACGTTCGGTCCATTTTATCCTTTCCTCGCGATCAGCTTTTTCAATATTCTTCTAACCGTTCTTCCGATTCCAGAAATCGTCATGGGCCAAGCCTTCGCCCGCCACAAGCACCAAGGAAGCCCGTCGCCATCCGAAGCCCACGGCACTCCCGACCATCGGATCCTGGCCGTAGATCCGCGAAGCCCCACGATCGAAATCTCCAGGACTCCAATCGAAGTGGACACGTAAGCTTTCTTTATCACAGATTCATGGGTTGATCGAAGTGGATTCAGGCCTCCGAAGAGGCAAGAAATGGACACGACGACGCCAGCGCGAAACCCGAAGGACCTTCGCAGGAACGTCATCGAAAGGAATATGTTGAAGAGCGTAAGTCAGCATTTTTTTCGCTCCTCAGGTTCATTTGCTCGGTTTCAGGCCCAGTCGTAACTCCTGCCTCCAGCGGACCATCTTCGTGACGTCCTTCGCGGAGAGCGCATCGCTCATACTTAACCCTTCACTGTAATTTGTACATATTTTCCCGTTCTTCATGGTTTCCAATGTTGTCATCAGGGACGCGGGCGCCGTTTCTGCCTCCTAAAAACAAATTTTCATTCCATGTGTTTCTCTCTCTCTCGCTTGCCTGGAAGATTCTAGCATTCCAGAGCATTGTTGGGTTTTCCATCT
>KN167126.1:49437-66697 GCA_000757745.1 Steinernema scapterisci
CGTCGCGGAGGTCGTTGATGCTGCCGTCGTGCTTGCTAAAAAAGCAACTTAAGCGTAAAACTTCGTTACAAATTGACTAACCGGTTGTCTCCGAATCGTCCGGAATTTGACACACAAAGACGTGGGCCTCATCGCAATCCGAGGGAATCCAGTGATCATCGTTGGCGGAGGCGGCGACGCAAACTTCTGCTATTTTGGCTCTTTGGACAACCTCCGACTGGGGGTTTTCCACACCAAATTCAGAACTGGCGGCAAGAGGATTGATCCAGAAAACGACATTTTCTTTAGTTTCCGTTCCAGAGACCATCTTCAGGGTAATAATCACAATGCCTAAACAGATTTATTAACCTGTTTTTAGTTTGGGTGTTATTACCTTGGACTTCAGCTCGTTCCTTGGCAGAAGACACTACAGCGAGCCGTCCCTGGAATTGTCCGCAGAAATTGCGAGCTTCCACTTGGGAGAGTTTCATGTCGATGGCTTTAAGACAGCCCATTCTTCCAACAGAAGATCGCCAACCATCCGGGCATGGTGCGGCTCCCACGAGGAAAGGCGGCGGCAATAGGAGAAGGATCAAGATGAACCGGAAGAGCATTGCGCTTTTCACACTGCTTCTGTCGAGCATGGGTCTCCTTTAATACTAAAGATTCCTTCGGAAAAAATTGTTTGCGCTGTGTTTATGATTTGGAAATGTGTTTACACTTTCGCAAAGAATTGTTTGCGCCGGAATCGTTTTTGTTGCATGATTAGTTGTTTGTCGGTTTGAACATTGATGCCCGCATTTCCACATGACGCTGTAAAAAATGGCCTCTTTGATGCACATTCGCTCTGCATCGACGATCAACAAAGTTCAAAAATCATTTCCACTTCCGACATCGAGCGATTCGATTAGAATCTTCTTTATTAGCGCTTTCCAAGATATTCCATTTCCCTAAAGCTCTAACTCTAATTTCGTCGGGGGAATCGCCGCACTGCTGACTAATCGAAGACGTTCGATTTGTTTGAATGGAGAATAACGATGAGTAAAGCTTTTTGCCGGCCGGGGAACTCCCGCTTTACTGTGGGAGAGGCACGGTTTATAGACTCGCGCTGTGAGCGCCGCAGAAGTTTGGCTCCGGAGTTCCAAAGGGGTTCGTAATGCACTCGTCGATTAGAGTCGAGGTTGGTGGACGCGTGATTCAGTCGAATTTCGTTGATTCTGGACTTTTTCGGTTCTAATGGCGAAGACATGCGCCGCGATCGTTTTTTGCCCCACGGACGCGTCGTCCTCCGGCTAATTAATTTTCCCGCAAATTGTCTTTGTATGCTCGCGGGGCTCACTTTTGTCCTTGAGGGTCCGACTTTGTTTTAACGCGAAATCCACGCTTGTTAGTCTTGGCGGACGTGGAGAAGAAAGGTCTTCGAGGGAGGATCTCCTCAAATTTATTAGCCTTCAATTCCTCGTTTCTATGGAATTATGTCGGAGATCTATTTGAAGTCACTTTCACGAGACCTCTCCCACAGACCCATATCCTCCTGTTTTCCGCTTCCGCCGATCAGAGCCATTAATCATCGGCGGTCGAAACGTTGAAAAGTATCCGAAACGTAAATATTTTATGCGCTAAAATAATATTTGAGGTTTTTATTTATGCAAATAGCGCGTGCAGGCGCTCCTTTATGATCCGAGCGTTCGCTTTATGATCCGGCGTGTCCGTGCAGCGTTTTAGGGCGAATTGAGGATTTGGTTCGATGGTTTTATATGGTGAACGGAAACCGGTGACGGGTGCACGTCTGGAGAGTTTGAGGAAGTCGGGAAGCGGCGTTTTTCGAAAGTGGTGCTGCAGAAAGAGGAGCTGATACCCAAACCCCTTGTTTTGTATCAACAACCTTGTTTGTCCAGGCAATCATCGGCATTTCGATGATCCATCACGAGATTGTTTACTCCTTAATCCCAACTTCCACAAACACTCATTCGCTCTTCCCATTCTCCTCTCGTTGGAAACCCACCGTCGGCACTCGTTCCACACGCAATTCAACCCATCGAAGACCCGAAATCAGCCACAAAAACGTCATCGCGATATTCATGCAATGTGTTGCGTTTAGCCGCCGGCTTTCTTGGGCCTCCTTCCACATGCATAGCGTATCATCTTCGTCTTGAGCTGCTGGAGACTCGTCTCCGGCTGATTGAAATTCCCCGGCTTCATCTCTTCGTTCCGAGGATCGCAACCTCGTGGTTGTCGTTTCTAATCTCATTAACACGGGGACTACGGTAGTCTTGGAATAGCTGCTGCTCCAGAGCGGCTAACTCGATTAGCCCGGAACACTTGCAGATTCCAATTTGCTTCCGGGCGCGTTTGAAAAAATATTTCGGACAATTGCGGTTCGGAAGATTCGCCGTGATTGGCAAATCGCCGGAGGGGGTCCGCGCGGCGACTAATTGGATCTCGTGAGAAATTCAAATATCCCACCGGCGGCCAGAACCCGTGTCCGCCATGTCGGTACCCCTCCTCTTCGCAAAAGAGGCCTCTTTCCGAGGCTCCTCGTTGGCGCCTTATTGCGTTTACAACTTTGCACCTGAATGATCATAAACCTGCGATATTTACGACCACAATTAAGAAGAGGTCACTCCGGCGTGTGCATTCATAAATGTTTGGTTTAGTGGCGATCTAGTAGCGATTCGAGGCGCGGGAGATTGTGATCTAGACTAGGGCTTACGAGGTGCTAGCAGAGGATGCCTCAGAACCGCGAACCTTGTTCTGATCGCTCGGCTTTGGAGTCGACGTGGTTTTCTAAATTAACGAAAGTCCGCAGGAAGCGCCCAACGACCCCTATCTCGTTCCCATCTCCGCCTGTTTTGTCTTCCCAACTTTTTTCCCTCCTCTCCGCCCTCTCCTCGGCTCCAGATCCTCTCGAGCCCTCAGCAACCCCGTGATTTCGCTCTCATGTATCACAGTCCTCCTCTCGCTCGCGCCTTTCATGCACTCGGTTCCACCGCGACCTCCACTTGGACGCCTTTGTCCCGAGCACTTTCTCCTTCCGCGCAGCTGACCATCGCCACCTTTGACCCTCTCGATGACCTTGTCTCCTCTAATCTTCACACCACTTTGTCCGCTCTGTTAATTAACGTCCAGGCCTACTTCAGTTTCGGCATTCACATTGGGTTCGGGTGGGATAGGGGAACGGACTAGGAGGTCTCGATTGAGGATTTCGATTGCCGCTTATCCTAAGACAATAACTACAGTAACCCGCGCATCTCCTCGCCGTTCTCCGCGCCCGAACAACATCCAACTTCAGCTCCGCCGTCTTCCCCGACGCCGCATTTGATTAGCAACGTTTCTCCCGATTCTGCCAATTAGCGAAGTGAAGCTAATGTACGCGGCGGCGGGCGCCTAGATGGACCTTGGCGGCGCGCGGGTGTTTTCTTATTCATTCTCCCGTCTTCCCCCGGCCTTGAGTCCCTCGGCGGCGGTTCCTCGTGGCTGCAGCCACCTGTTGAGGCGGTCTCCTCGCGTGCTTCGAATATGCAAATGGACATCCCTCTTCCTCCCCCGACTGACCACCGCTGCTTAGGACACTAATTAGCGATTATCGCGAGTGCGTGTGAGGTCATCGTTGCACCTTTGATCTCCTCTCATCGAATATTTAAATTCGTCTCAATCAGAGACCGATTGATGACGTCGTTTAGGGGAGGGGAGGCCATTTCCAGGAGCGAAGCTCGATTTGTCACAAAGGGTCGAGGAAACGCAAAAACCCGAAAAGTCGTTTTTGAACCGGGGACCGGACGGAGGCTGTGAATACAGAATGAGGCGTCCCCTGCAAACGCTGTTTGCGCAGAAGCACCGAAAAGCCATTTTCACATGCAAATAACCCTCGCGAAGACGCGTCTTTTGTACGTCTTGTGCAGCCTTGCGGCGCATCCAAATACGGCGGGAATCGTTTCGGGTGTCGTTGACGACTTTTTTCGAACTTGAGATAAGGCGGCAGATTCGAAGGCGCCCAAGAGACGCTCTCACGCTGTAATTATGCGACTTTTTTGGGGGATTTTTGGTGCCGACTAATTAAGAACTTTTTGTGCTTAGGAGCTTACGTGACCTCGGATATCATGGGCTTTTTGGGAGCAGAAGATTACTGAAGAGGTGGTTGATTGAGGTTCTGACGCAGAAGACTCTCGAAGAACGTGCCATTTCGCGTGTTTCAGGAACATTTTTTGAATTGGCGAATTGGAACTTTGTATAAAAATGATGTTATGGTAGTTTGGAATCCATCTCCTCCGACAAAATGAGTCTTACGAACGCACGAGTTGATTTGAAAACAACATTTCAAGAGGTTCGAATCAAAGATCTCCCTCCCTTACATTCGCGCTCTATCAGCTGATTCTCTGAATTTGAGAACATGGCATTTAGTCAACTAATTCGCCGTCTCCGGGACACCTGAAATCTCGGGTCTGCGCAGGTATACCTCATACCTATTCATTCTAAACACTAACGTCACTTGCCAAGATTTGTGGGTTTCAACAGGTGGATTTCGCAGTCTCTCGTGGAGAGACGAAAGCGCATATTTTACCTTTTATGACGCAGTTATCCCTCGACTACTTTCCGCTCTAAGCGCCGTCGCATAAATTTTGACATTCCATGAATCTGGCAGACGTTTGTGTTTATGGAGTTGTTACGGAAAAGCGTGTTCTCTTGGGTCAACTGTATTTGCTCAGGGTTGGAAATGCACAGAATTCATGTTTCTTTTCGTATTCTTAGCTTTTTCCTGCTGTTAGGAAACAGCAGGAAAAAGCATAATTCAACTTTCTTATTACCTAACTACTCTTCCCTCATCTCCAAAACCAGAGATTCTTTGACCTTCCGGCGTCGTATCCAGCCCCAAAACATCCTCCCAGCCTCTTTTACGACCCATAAACGTATCCAGCTAAATGTTTTTCAGTTTACAAGCCCGCGCTGACCATTTTCGGATCCAAGCGCCGCCGCTTTTACAACTGAAAGACGATTAAATCCCATCTGTCGCCATGCCCGGCGGTTCCCTCGCTTGGGTCATCTCTTTCGGAACCTCTTTCAGGTCTTTTGTGACGCAAATCTCTCCTCTTCGGCTGTTTTGCCGCCAAAGATCTACTCCGAAATTCATTGAGTTTTAAGATTGCGCACGAGAGCGAGTAATTGATTCGTTATAAGCCGCAAACGCGGCCTCAACACGTGGCCTTTGTGAAATTACGTTGTACACATCCGCCACGTCCTCATTTAAACCCGGCGAAGCGTGAACATTTGATTAAACCTTAGGCGATTCACGCGCGCTTGCGGAATCCTCGGCCACCGCCGCCGCGATCTCTCGCTCGCCGCATTTTTTGCGTTTTTGCCGCTTTTTGGCGTTCCGCACTCGTCAACGGTTTATGCAAATGCGAAAGGGCGTTCGCCCCTCTTCAGGGCCTCTTTATAGGATCGGTGCCAAGAGCGGAACTCTCACGACTTTATGCAAATTGCCTGAGGACAATCGCGACGAGGACGTTTTGATTAAATATGTATCGGACAAGCCGGAGTTGAGAGTCGGGTGCAGGCCGTAATTAAACTCCGATTCGTCTTGGTTCGGAGCGCGTTTGGGGCTGTTTGTCGTTTAGCTTATTATTAGGGAGTGGACAGAAGTCGAAACAAAGGGTTCTGGCCTGATTACTGTTGCAGGAGAGTGCAGGTTGGCGAGGTGCTCTACCATTCTTGCCCGAGCCCACGGCGGGACTTCGAACTCGTGATCTCCCCAGCTTCCCTCCGCTCGCAACATTTTACTATCTGCCTACAAATCTCCCCGTCGCGTTCTTCTCCAATTTTCGGCCCAGAACACTGGTCGCTCAATGGAATTTTTTGCCGCCGGCGGCGGCGGAATCCTCGCCAGATGTCCTCCGCACCTCCGACTTTCGCCTTCATTAATCGCCGCCGTTTCTCCTCTCGCTTGCGATTCGTACCCACATCCGCCGCATCTCCGGCCCGCGATCCCTGCTCGTTACCCATTTAGCCGCGCGGGCTCCTCGCCGCCTCCTCCTCTAATCACTCTTAATATGATTGAGTGAATAATTCAGCCACACGCACGCAATCGCGGCTTGCGCAACAACCTCAAAGAGGGCGCCAGATGTGTGCGCTTGAAGCGGCCAAAACGTCGCAGGAAGCCGGAAAGAGGCCGATGTGACTGTTGGGGCTTTTGTGCTGGCCGCCTTGGGCGGATTGCCGACAGTCGGCGCGTGTTGCGTGCGATCTTTTGAGGTTTTGAAGGGAAATTCGCGGAAAGAACAGTTTGTTCTAAAGGTTGAACAAGCAAATGTTCGCGGAGTTCTGAATCGTGAATGAGAAACGAGAAAGGCGGTTCGGAGTGTTTAAGGAGAGCTTAGCTGTTGTGTCAATTGTGGAAAAGGCGAAGAAGTTCTTCGGCTTTTTCCTTTTCTGGAACTTGGTTCTTTGGGAAGATATCCAAATGTCGCCTTCGGTTGAAATGCGGATTTCTGTGTAGATCCCCGCTTGCAAAAGGACCATTTGCAACGTGTAATTGCGTTTGTTCCTATGCAACTGAAAGTGACAGCCCGAACGCCGCCGCCCAAATGAGGCGGAAGCGGATTGTGGAACTCAGGAATTAGCCTGGAATTTCAAGATCTTGAGAAATTATGAATTTCCAGAAGCTGACCCCTGATGCACAACCGTCAGCAGTTTCCCTCTTTCCACGTTCCCGCAAGCCTCCCCTAATCCTGGCTTCTCCCAACCACTTAAACGTCTCTCTGTTCCCTCCTCTGCTGCCGACTGTAAACAGTCCTCCGCCTCGTCCTCAACCTCTCTGTATTAGCGCGTTTGCCCAAGGATTAGGAATTGTTTGCGGGCGATGTTTCTGGGACTCTTCGCCTCTTTAAACAGATGTTTTCCGGTTGGTGTGAAGTGTTCCAAGCTGATACAAGACCATTCCATTATTATTAATGCGCTAGTACGATCCCTCGCGAGTGCCCAGGCATCTGTAGACCCCTTGGTGGACACGAGGAGGCCACGGTCCGAGATTATCCCCCGCCGTCCAAGTACAAGTTGGGCCAACTCGGATAATGAGAGCCCAGGGTCGGCGGAGAGGCGTCGAGACTCGAGCCGTTGGAACAAATTAAGTGAGTGAAGACGCGGGCTGATTGAAAGTGACATCGACCCGATAAAGCCGGATATGAGGGAGGCGAGAGGACGACGCCCCGAGGGCCTCTCGAGGAAGTTCCCAGTGCAAATTCCATTTCTGGGATGGGTGTTGAGAGGGTCCGGACGAGGACCGGAGATCCGAGGCTATTTTCAAAGAGATGTGAATCTAACATGACGCCGGATCTTTGATGTCAATCCTCAAATGCCCGTCTCCTTTGACCACTCAAATCCCCTTTGAAACTTCTTCTAATCCCCGTTTACACCTTTCCGTTGACGTTTTCCGCTATCTGAACTCCCAACTCCTCCTCCCTTCGGCCGTCCTCCGATCTCTAATCGCCTCTCGTATCTAGCAAGATCCCCGGCACTGATACGAGGTCGTCGCCACCTTTACGCATAATTTATCCCATCTCGTGACTCACTTCGCTCTTGATCAAAACATAGAATATTTAGTGTTTTCCTAATTCCTGGTTTGGAAATGGAGACGTTGACGTTCTTGCACCTTTATGAGTCACGCGCATTCTCAGTTTGAGCCTGGAGGAAATTTTGTTTTCGTCTGGAATGATCTTGTCGTGTTTTGGTTGAATTCTCTAGGCTGCTTAGGTTTTATTAAAATCCCATGAAAATGTTTTCTCTCGGCGATATTAGTTCCAGCCCTGCGTGCCCACAGCTCCCCCGAACTCCGTCTGCTCCCTTAATTACAGTTCATCCGTCCATAAAGCAATTTCGTCCAGCTCCTCGCGATCTCATTAAACTAGAACAAACACTGGATCTCATAATTCCAGCATAATCCTCAGTTTCCTCGCTATTTACCGTCTCTCGGCACAATCAAAACAAAAACAAAGCGACTCCGAAGGTTCCAGCGATCTCCCAATATCCTCTAATAACCCTCCTCCTCATCAACTCTTACGGTGTTTGGGCGGTGTTTGGAAACACTCGCAGCTCCCAGATGGTCCTCGTGCACCTGTTAATGCCAAGAAAGACTGCCGCTCTCCTCCTCGCCGCCCTCGTCGCGCACTCCTAACGTTTAGGCCTGCATGGGGGCGGTCGGTGGAGGTGACGACGCGCCGACTGTCGACTGGCGCTCCGCCCGGCGCTCGGAGGGGCGATGTTCTGTTTTTGACTGACGCGGCGTTGTTCTCCCCGTGGAGTCTCCTCCGTCTTCTCCCGGAGGATCGGATTACTCAGTCCGCTGGGATTACTCACCTTTGACCTCTTTCAGATCCAGCCAAAGACCGTATGATTTCGCTGAAGACCATCTAAGACCCTCTGAAGAAGAACAATGATACGACTGTTCTTCGTCTTTTGCCTCTTGGCCACGAGAAGTGGATTCGCCTTCGATCTGAGTGAGTTCTTTAGTTCCGAGTTCTTTAAACCGATTTCTTCCGTTCCTAAAACTAATCTTCCCCAACCGTAATGCTCCCGGTTCCAGTTCCCCCTGAACCATAAGTTGCCTTCTGCGAACTTTGAACCTCTTCGCCCTGCTCCCGCATTCCCTTCCGCTTGAGTAAACGTCGCGATTTCGCGCGTTTGCGCATCCTCGGCGCATCCCGCGCACCCAAAAACGTTAATACACTAATGGATAAGTCAGGGAGCGGCGGAATATCAGCTGGCACGTGTCGCTGAGTGCAGTAAAACAGATAATCACCAATTAAAATGCTTTACGAGCGCGCAGAACTGCTCCCAACGCAAACTTCTGCTGCTGGTTTCGCCTGCTGGTGCCTGGCTGCTCCCCAGACCGTCGAGGAACAGCACAATAGGAAGGCGGAAAGTTTGTGTTAGGTGTGATGAATTACCGCAAAAACGATGACGAACTGACAAATGGACATCGCGCGCTCGGGCGATTTGAAGCGTGTACACGAGGCAATTAATAAACTGCGCGCAGCCTCGGAGATAAGATTTCCGACGACGACGACGAAGACGACGCCGCGAGGACGATTTGGAGCCGGGGATGTGCGCAGATGTTTGAGTTGACGCGGGGAGGCAGGAACAAAGGTGCCGACGGACAACTTGTAACGATTACGGGGTTACGAGGAGTCCATAAACGAGTCCGATCGAAGTGCTTAGATTCGTTAATTTATGGCGTTTTTTCTGCAAAAGATGGTTTAAGCGAGGACGGCGGCGTTGGGAGAGTTGTTGGACTGCTGGAGGCTGGAAGTGGCTGGGCAATAACAAAGTTTGAAACTGGTATTTGATGAGT
Organism: Steinernema scapterisci; assembly: GCA_000757745.1. Lineage (NCBI taxonomy): Eukaryota > Metazoa > Nematoda > Chromadorea > Rhabditida > Steinernematidae > Steinernema > Steinernema scapterisci. The sequence goes on from KN167126.1 coordinate 58,760, forward strand.
TGGCGACGTGGTTTATGGCCGGGGTGACCTTCTGCAGTTTTGGAATTTGATGAATTTTGGCTGGAGGCAAAAACTCTTTTATGACCGTTTTCCCACACCTCGGTTGTTCTTGCAGAACTCGACCTGAAACTGAAATCTTGAACACCGATTTCTGCAAATTCTAAGCTTCGCCTCTTCTCAGAATCTCGTTTCCCAGTCTCTGTTCCAAGCCTGTTCGCTCTCCCCAATCCACACCAGGTCTCCAAACCCGTCCTAACAGGCATGGATGCCATCAACACCATCCATCACTCTTCTCCCCTGTTCAAGCTTCGAATTCCCGCGCTCGAGTGGCCATATTGTGACACGAACTGTCAAAACGCGCCATCTGCCGCCTGCTCCCACTCCTCGTCATGCGCGAACTTCCCGGCGACCTTGGCTATCTCCCGGCCTCTCTCGAATGCCCATATGTTGCATTTGCATATCAGCCCGGGCGCATCTTCGCCGTCCTCCTCAACAACTGCGAAAACAACACCAACCGCAACACTTAGGCATTATTTACAGCCTGGGCTGCAAACATGTCACCGAGTCCATCGCCTCCTCTCAATTTCGCCCCCTGACACCCATTAGCAGCGCCCCAGGTGCTAAAGCAGCCCTGACCGCCGGCCGATGATGGATGACGCTTCTGCCATAAAGCGTCAGTTGCTGGCGAACGCGCTTCCAAAGGAAAACATTGACGGAATTTACGATCTCCCCGTCGGAAGTCGCTTTTCGCCTCCTTTGGCGGCACATCACCTTTCCGGCCACTTGCCGGACCCGGTGCTGTAATCCGGGACTCCCAGGGAGGAAGAGGTGTGGGCCTTATTAATCCCGAGAGTCTTGCGGGGAGCAGAAGAAGATGGAGGGGTAGATAATCCACCGTCACGCAGGGTGGTGGCTAATCCCAAAATCAAAGACACGCGAGGAGGTAGCGCCTTGATGAAGTGACCCTCCGCGATCTGATTTCGTTTGCGCCAAGTGACCGAAGCAGACCGGATTAGCGGAGCAGGGAGGACCAAGAGGGGCGAAGGAGTTCGGAAATAAAGCTCTAATTGAGATCTTTTCTGGTATTTTGAGAAAACAGGTCCAAAAAAATCTGTAGATTCAAATTTCCGTTCAAAAGAACTCCAAAGACCTCTCAACGCATAGGATCGTTAACCGGGTCACCCACTAGGATCACGGTCAAGCACTAATTAAGCCCATCTCGTCCGTTAACATGCCACCGCCTGGAACAACGAAAAACGGCGCAAACGATCCGATTACCCGAGCGGCGGAACGACCTTCCGCGATTGTTTTAACAAAACGGCGTCGCCGCTTTTGTTTGCGCACCTTCGGCGCCCCGAAAACCCAAAAACGGCGTGTTTACACGGGCTCCCCTCTGTCGCCGGCATCTGAAAGGCTTCCGGTACAAGCGACCGTAATTACAGTATCCCTTTTACCGGTGTCGGGCGCTCACAGCGGGAGTCGTGGGCTATAATTAGCCCCAGGAAAGAAGAAAGAAGAGCGCGAATGTTGCCACCACACTGGCAGATGTGCGAAACGCTAATTAGAGGCCAAAAGGGGAACTCGAAGCGAGTAAATTGGGCGCGCAAGTTGGGTCGGTTAGGCGACAGAGAGAGGAGGTTCGGGGAGATCTGGCCTGTTTTTGAACGAAGCGCAATTAGCCGCAAGAGATTGCATAAGAAGAGTTCAAAGCGACCGCGAGGTGCGCGGGAGACAAAAGGAGCAAAAAGGTCAACGAGGAGACTGTAAAGTGACTTGTTTCAGAGGAATGCAATCGACCGTTGGGAATGGAATCCGGCCGGATCCCGGCTTCGAAGATCTCCGCGAGTTCCAGCTTCGACGAGGAGAGCACCGGGCCCCAACACGCCAGGTGAGTTCTCTTCCACCTTTCGACCGTATCCAAGCGCTCCCTTCAACGCTCCCATTAGCGGCCCAACTCGGCCTTTTGTCCTCTCCTCTTAATCCTAATCAAATTTCTCTTTGTTTACAGTTTCCGGCCTCCTCTTCTCCCGAAATATGTTGTTCTAAGCGTTCCTAAATGGTTTAATTGACCGAAACGACGACGGTCCCGATGAATGCAAATCCTCTTTCGGTTGCGTGGATTAATTAAGAAATTCATTAGAGTCCCCCAATCGCTCGAGGCCTCCGTCGACGACGCCAATTTCCTTGCCAAGCCGGCTTAAAATCGCCGCTAGCGATTACCGCAGAAGCCGGGTGGTCGGGGCTGATTGGGAGCTGCTTCCTAATGCGCCTGCACGCTCATAAATATTCCCAAAATTACGCAAATACAAAAGCGGGTCGACGTTAGGTGCACGAAAAAAGCGGACGATCGCTAAATCATACAAAAATTGACGTTTCGGCGGGAGCGATGACGGCCTATTTGGGGAACGAGGGAGAGGAGGTCGAGAGGGAATCCTTGGGCGCGATTATGAGTCGTAAAAGGCGATTGAAACGGGAAACGGGGAGCCGCTGAAGAGGCTGTAAACGCGGTTGAATGGAATTCGGAGGTTTATGGGGAGGAAAAAGAGGCGAGCGGGAGAAAGGTCTTGAAGCGATGAACTTGGGATCGGGGGGATTACAGGCTGAGAGGATTTCGAAATTGAAGTCGGACGTTTCCTTCCTGTTTCTGGTCGTTTATTTGTATTGGCCTGATATCCACGCGCCGTCCACAGAATTCGGCACACATTCATGCGTTCCACTGATTCTAATCCCTCTTCTTCCAGGATCCGAACAGAAACCGGAAGCGGCGCGTGGTGTCCCCTCAACCAGATCAACTCGACGTCCTCCGAATGGCTCCAGATCGAACTTCCCGTGGACACCGTCGTCGCGGCCATCGAAACCCAAGGCCGTTTCGACAACGGCCGTGGAATGGAGTACCCGCCGGCGTTCCTCCTGGAGTACTGGCGCCCCTCGCTGGGCCGCTGGGCGCGGTACCGTGACCGGCACAACAACGAGGTAATCCATCATCTTTCTCGAATTCTTGGGCGCATGCGCATTTCTGATCTTCTTGGCCGCGTGGGACAACGAGATCTCGGCGTTAAGTGTGTGTTGGTGACAAATCCGAGGGACAAAGACCCTTTGTGGTCGTCTTCACGAGTGTCAGAGGTCATCGGATGATTCGATGATGTGACAAGTGGCACGCTAATCATATGCACGGGATCGACTTGTTGACCATGAAAGGTTGCACGGGGTAATAAATCAACGAGGAACGGTGTCACTCGCTGTAGTGCGAGGTCGTAATCTGATGCGGAGGGAAGATCAGCACTTATGGGGATCGGGTGGACGATTAACACGATTGCGTAACACCTAAACCATCTTCTTGTAGATCATCGAAGGAAACTCGGACACGCGATCTGCCGTTTTGAGGGTCCTGGATGGCGGCGTCGTGGCCAAGACAATCCGGATTATGCCCGTTTCCGAAGTCACAAGAACGGTTTGCATGCGAGTCGAAGTTTACGGGTGCATTTACAGAGGTAAGAATTGAATGAAGATTGGGATAGGAACTGATTTTGATAATTTTAGGACCCCTGAAGTCCTACAACATGCTCGACGGAACCAACGCTGATGGCCTCGATCTCCGCGATTCCACCTACGACGGATCCACGCGAGTTGGCCGCTACCTTCACGGCGGCCTCGGGAAACTCTACGACGGAGTCACAGGCGAGGACAACTTCGAAAAACACCCGCACAAATGGATTGGATGGAGACGAGATGGACACAGTATGACTCGAGATTTAGAGCGGCAAATTCAAAATCTCTTTTCAGGCGCTTCGGTAGCGATCAACATCGAATTCGCGAACCGAAGGAACGTCTCCGCGATCTCGCTCCACACCTCCAACTTCAACCGCTATGGCGCCGCCGTCTTCGAGAAGGCAGTTCTCTCCTTCCGGCCCTCGGTCACCAGCAGATTCTCTCCAAGAATCATTGAATTCGAATACGTGGCCGACAAGAACTTCGAAACGGCTCGTTGGGTTAGAATCCCCGTTCCGGACCGCCTTGCCGTGGAGATGCGCATCGAACTCTTCTTTGCCTCCGGCGCAGAGTGGCTCCTTGTGAGCGAAATGAGATTTGAATCCAGTATGTTCAGAGAAAAGCTTCTAAATACTTATATCCGGATATTTTAGCCAAGACCACATTCAGCCCCACGTACACGGACCCTCTGGACGAAGAAATACAGATCGAGCAGCGCGTGAACACCAACTCTCTCACGTATTTCGCCGTCGGAGACGCTTCTGAGGACTACACCAGATGGATATCGCTCGGAGTCATCGCCGCTCTCTTCATCGGATTCGCCTCCCTCAGCGTTCTCCTCTACATCTTATGCTGTTGCCGGAAGCAAAGCGAGAAACTCTCGACCGAGATCTTCACGAAGCCGCCCGGAGTCCAGCTGCTCATTGAAACTGGAACTGTTAAGGTACCTTAAAACTCCGCGCTTCTAAGATAAACGATATCCTTTCAGAAAATGAAACCACCAAGCTATTGCTCGCAAGCCGGGACTCTGGAGCGCTCATTGTTTCCTACGAAGTCGATCCATTCGCCAAGTGATTCTTCGAGCGAGTACGCAGAACCTGATTGTGGATCGCCGAGCCAGCCACTCCTGCAGCACAAATCGGATCCGATCCACTACGCGTCCAGCGACTTGTCGAGCAGCTGGTACAACACGGGAACGGCTCTCATGTGGTGAGTAGCTTATTTCTTCTTTCGCTTCTAATGACATTTGTCGATTCCAGCAGTCCACTCTCTTCGTACTCCAAATACGTCAGCTACGGAGACGAAAAATCCTCCACATCGCTCGTCGAAATCAACCGCGGCAAACTGCAATTCGTGGAGAAACTCGGCCACGGTGAATTCGGAACCGTCGATCTCTGTCGCCTCGAGAATCGCCTGGTCGCCGTGAAAACTGCGGGCGAGAACACGAAACTTGAGGATTTCCACCGCGAGATAACCGTGATGAGCCGCTTAAGGCACCAGAACATCGTCGAAGTCATCGGAATCTGTGCCTCCGACGATGGACCCCTTACCTGCATCATCGAATTCATGCAAAACGGAGACCTGTGCCAATATCTCAGGCAACAAAGCTCGTTAAGGTAACTTTGACTTTTCCTACAGTACCCTCAACAGCTTCTTTCAGCTCCGATACGCTGATCTCGATCGCCACGCAGGTCGCCGCCGGAATGTCCTATCTGGAATCTCGGCACTTCGTCCATCGAGATCTTGCGGCCAGGAACTGCCTCGTGGACTCCGACGGAACCGTGAAGATCGGAGATTTCGGGATGGCCCGTTCGCTGTACTGCGGGGACTACTACAAGATCCAAGGCAAATTCCGACTTCCGATCCGCTGGATGGCGTGGGAATGTTTGCTCCACGGCCGGTTCACGTCTAAGTCGGACGTGTGGGCATTCGGAGTCACCTTGTGGGAGATCCTGAACGGGTGCCGGCAGCAGCCTTTCGCGCACCTCAGCGACGATGAGGTCGTCGACAACCTCCAGAGCGTGGCCCAGTTCGGGCGAATGAAGGTATACTGTAGCCCACTGAAGCGTCTCCTAACATCTTCATTTCAGCACTACCTAACGCAGCCCGACTTCTGTTCTGCAGCGATGTACAACCAGCTGCTGGTCACGTGCTGGCACAAGGATGACGCGCAGCGGCCGACGTTCGCCACGATCCACCGGCATCTTCAGGCGACGCTCTTCCACCAGCCGTCTTCGACTCAAGAATTCATATAGATTTTAAGAAAACGCATCTATCAGCCGCTCTACGGGTCCTCGTTTTGTACGCTTTACGTATCACATTCGATGTATTTAAGGAAATAAACTTTTGAACGAGTTGACTTTGGAGTTCTTGGAAAATTTCTGGAGGTTTGCAGGAAGCGAATTGTTTGCGATTTAGTGGGTTCTTTGCAGTTTTCGTGCTATTCCGCTTTGCACAGAAAAATACGTATTGTTGGTGAAAATACACAACTAAAATGGCTTGAATAACACTCGTTTCTCTTGAATTTTCGGGGAATTTCCTTTTCCACGTTGTCGTTAAATCAGGACTAAAAATGTCCCCAAGATCACTGCAGCGCTGAAGACCATTTCCGCAGCTCCTTTGGTAGTCGTGGCCGGAGCTACCGTAGTCACCGACGGTCCCACCGTCACAGCCGGTCGAACTCCGGGCGCCAACGTCGCTCCTGGCGGCAGCGTGACGCCTTCTTTCAGACCTACAAAAACGATGTTTGTTATAAAACAGCCGACATTGACAAACGTTTCATAGTGACATGGCGATTCGTAGTCCCTCCGGGCGCCATCGTTGTGACTCCGAGCGCTGGAGCAGGCGGCGTAACTGCAGAAGCAGCAGGAGTTGGGGCATCACGTTTCTTGCGAAAATCGGAGATTACTGAAATTGCACAAAAATGACAACAAATTACATAAAATGCTTAAATACCACATTCACAGATGTAGACGTTGGTGGGAAAGCGTGGTTCATTGGTCGCGAGAAGACTGCCGTTCTGAAACAAACGTGTTTACTTGACTGTGGGGAAAACCATAAATACGCCAAAAAGAGCGTGGAACAACGGTCTGAAAAATAGAATTACGTCTTTGAGACGAACCACAAGAGAGATCATCTCTTAAGCAAAACGTACCTGAACCACGAGTCGCGGACAGTCTCCAGCGTCTTTAATTTCCACGAACTCTTCAAAGTCTTCTTTTCCGCGTCTTCGCAAACAGTTCTCTTGCTTCCCAGCGACAAAATACACATCCGAGTCCTAAACCATAATTTCAAACCCTTCACTATAATCCTCGCTCACCTTCACAAATTCTGCCTTCACAGGTTCCGACGGCAGCGCACAGCTTCCCTTCCGCCCCAAAACTTCTCCGCACTTGTCCGCAATCTCCTCAAATCGCTGATTTCTGATTTTGCAGCGGACGAACAATTCGTTGAAAGAGGCGCCGTCGTGGACTTCGCAGAGTTCCTTCAAGTTCTTCGCTTCCAAGATGACTGCGAAAAACGCGGCCAAAGCGAGAAGACGGCGGAAAAACATTTCCCGACGTACAAAGTCGCGAGTTTCCAACAAACAAACGTGTGTAAAACAGGCGAGACGAACAAGCGCGAAAGAGGAGAGGCGGCGTTAGGAGGAGCGGAAACGCGAAAACAATTACCTGGAAATGCAATTTATGAAGAACTCGAAGGAACAAATCGGAGTTGAAAAGACGGAAAAGCCCGAGATCGTGGGTTGCCTACGTCAAAGGGGAGTGAGAAGTTCGGAGATTTTCGCAGGAGGTGAATTCGGTGACGACGAGGACGGAATTCGCGGAAAGTGCAGAACGACGTCGACTCACCGGAATTCCGATTCATTGTCTTCAAAAGACGTCCAAGATCTTGATCGCTGGGAAATGGCTTCGAAGCATCTGCTCCTGCATAAACAATCGAATTACGCACAATAATATTTTCAAAACTCACCGCTTACAGGGTGGCCCGTAAATACTGTGACAAGGTTGGATATGCGATTTTCTTTGAGATTTCGCATTTTTCGCTGGGCGTAATCATTTTATTCGTGTTCAGCGCGTCTTTCTGCTCTAAAATCGTCTCTCACCCTGTTATTTCCCCGCTGTATTCAAAAATTGTAGTACCAAAAAAGATCCATTTTACCAATCTGGCAGCCTTCTGATCGTCGGTTAGTGTTGTCTTTTGGCGATCCAACACAATTGAAGCTCAGGATTCTTTTCTACAAGCTCAACCGCCCATGCATGACCAAAACTGTGCTTCTTGGCAAGTTTCCGGATGCTGAATACAGCGGGGAAATAACAGGGTGAGAGACGATTTTATAGCAGAAAGACGCGCTGAACACGAATAAAATAATTACGCCTAGCGAAAAATGCGAACTCTCAAAGAAAATCGCATATCCAACCTTGTCACAGTATTTACGGGCCACCCTGT
>KN167129.1:50739-75383 GCA_000757745.1 Steinernema scapterisci
TGAAGAGGTGAGTCGTATTGCTTGAGTACCGTTTGAAGCAGCGATTGTTCCAGCTGGTCCTAGCGGAAGACGGAGGAATCGCCGTTGACGACCACATGTTGACGTCGATTCCCGACGTTTACGCCGCTGGGGACGTGTGCACTCCAACCTGGGAGAAGTCGCCCCAGTGGATGCAGATGCGCCTATGGACGCAAGCCAGGCAGATGGGGATGTACGCAGGAAGGTGTATGACGATCAAGGACATAAACCTGGACATCTGCTTCGACGTGTTCTCCCACGTCACGACTTGTTTCGGGTACAAGGTAAGCATTTATCAGAGCCAGTTTATTAACAATTCTTCTAATTTCAGGTGATATTCCTCGGCGACTTCAACGGCACAAACCTGGATCAACCCACAGCGCTGCTCCGGATCACTCCGGACCACGAATTCATCAAGGTCATCGTCACCAATGGACGGATCCAAGGAGCAGTTTTGGTAGGCGAAACCGACTTGGAAGGAACCATCGAGAATCTGATCCTGAATCAGACGGATATTTCGCAAATCGAAGATAGATTTTTGGATACAGATGTTGATATTGAAGACTTTTGATTTGTTAAATTATAGCCCATCGTTAAGTGTATATCCCCCTATTGTACCACTTGCAGGGCTTAACAAAATCTAGCTAAGACCGAAGCGAACGTTTATAAGGATAGTATAACGAATCCGTTTTGTGGATTCTGGACCTCAACGTTTAGAGTTTACTGGGCAGATGTTGAGCGCATAACCAAGAACCGTGATAAGCTTCGAAAGCGGCAATATGCTGAGTTTGCTGAGGAGATTCAAGTCGACCACGCGCTGGCCGTTCTGCATGAAGACCGCTTGGGTGATCGTTAATTGGGGAAGATTGAGGATATCAGCCAGTTGGGCTGAGGTGACGTCGCCCGTGGGGATGATGGTTCCATTGTTACAAGGTTCCCGATCGCCGTAGGATTCATAGCCGCACAGTTTGAGAGGAGGTCCAACCTTCTTCTTGATCGTCTCCAAAGGAACGTTGAGCAGTTTCGACAACATTGCGAGGTCGACTTTCCAGCCAGTTCCGTCGTCGCCACAAGCCTGCGCTGCCGTGTTGTAGGAGTTGAGCAGGATTCCAGCGATATCCTCGATGTGCTGGTTGAGCATACCAACCTTATTGCCCGTTTGGCAATCTGGCGATTGTGGAGGAGGCGCGGGTTTCTGGTCAGGCGGTGTGCCGTCCAAAGAGCACAACTTGAGTCGTTTGGTCAGTTGGCTTTTGAGCATATCGATCGCTTCTCCGGTCACTTCGGAGAGCTTGTTGAAGTCACACACCCAATCGCCGTTCTGTACCGTAATCGCCTTAGCGCAAGTGTTGTAATCGGACATGATATCTCCAGCAACGTCTTCGATGTGCGCGTATCCCATAGGAACCAGAGGTAGGTCGTAGCAATCTGGCGTCTGCCGAGGCGGAGCTCCGCTGCCCATATGGCCGCAGAGTTTCAGCAGTGATCCAAGTTCGCTCTTCAACGTGTCCACAGATTTGCCCGTGGATTTGCTCAGAATGGTGAGGTCACAGACCCATCCTCCGTACTGGACGGACGTAGCTTTGGCGGCTTCGTTGAACTCGATTCCCAGAGCTCCAGAGATATCCTCAATGTGCGTGTATCCCATGCTGACCACGTCTCCGTCGAAGCACTTATCGTCATCTGGGATCTCGCCACAAAGTTGGAGGAGTCTTCCGAGGCTCTTCTTCAGGGAATCCTTCTCGATGTTCGTGGCAGCTTTGAGAGCGTCGAAGTCGCAGACCCATTGGCCTCCCTGCACGGAAACTCCCTTAGCGGCGGTGTTGAAAGGAACGTTCAGGATTCCGGAGATATCCTCAATGTGAGCGTATCCCATAGGCACAACGTCGCCGTCATAGCAAGGCGGCGTGGGTCGAGGAGGCGCGCCTCCGTTGTCCTGGAACTCGCACATTCTCAGCAATCGGCCCAGTTTGTTCTTCAGCGACTTCACGTCCTGGCCGGTGACGGCGCTCAGCTTATTGAAGTCGCACATCCAGGCGCCGTTCTGGACCGAAATGGCCTTAGCGCAAGTGTCGTAGGTAGATGCTATGACTCCGGCAACGTCCTCGATGTGAGTGAAACCCATAGGCACCACGTCGCCGGTGAAGCACGTCGGTTTCTTGCCCTTATCGCACAATTTCAGTTTCTCGCCAAGGGCGCTTCTCAGATCGTCCATGGATTTGCCCGTAGCTTGTTTGAGAGCGTTGAAATCACAGACCCATTGGCCTCCCTGCACCGAAACTCCCTTCGCAGCGACGTTGAATTCCACGCTGAGAAGTGAAGCGACATCTTCAATCTTCGTGTAGCCCATAGGAACGACATCTCCGCTGTAACAGTCGGGCTGAGGCGGCGGAGGAGGACCCTTATCCTGCTGGCCGCAGATAGCCAAGAGAGGTCCAAGTTTGGTCTTGAGAGATTGCTTGTCTTGGCCGGTTACTTGGCTAAGAACGACGAAATCGCAGACCCATTGGTTGTATTGGACGGTGATGGCCTTGGCACAAGTATCGTAGTCAGATCCGATCGTTCCAGCGACGTCTTCGATGTGCGCGTAACCCATAGGAACCGTATCTCCGTCGAAGCACTTTTGGTCATCTGGGAGCTGGTCACAGAGCTTCAGAAGCTTTCCGAGTTCCTTCTTAAGCGTTGGTTTGTCCTTGCCGGTCTTGTCGCTTAGGATATCGAAGTTACACACCCAGGCGCCGTCTTGGACGTAAATGGCAAATGCGGCGGTGTTGAAGTCGATCTTAAGAGTGCCGGCGATGTCTTCGATGTGGACATAACCCATAGGAACGATGTCGCCGTCGACGCAAGAAGGATCCGGTCTTCCGGCTTGAGCTCCGGGAGTATCCATAAAGTCGCAGAGTTTCAGAAGTCGTCCGAGCATTTTCTGGAGCAGCGGAATGTCTTTGCCCGTGACGGAGCTAAGGATATCGAAGTTAAGCACCCATTCGCCGCCCTGGACGTAGATAGCCTTGGCCGCGTCGTTGAAGGGACTTCTTATGATTCCAGAAACGTCTTCGATGTGGCTGTAACCCATTGGAACGATCTTGCCATTGAAGCATTTGTCAGGATGCTCCACATCTTCTTGGTTACACAGTTTCAGCAACTTTCCGGTCTTCTTCTTAAGCGTGGGTTTGTCCAATCCGGTCTTCTGGCTCAACAGGTCAAAGTTGCAAACCCATTGGCCGTCTTGGACGTAGAACGCCGTGGAAATCGTGTTAAATTCTACGCTCAGGACGTCGCAGATATTTTCGATCTTTGTGTAACCCATAGGCACAATATCGCCATCGACGCACGCCGGTGCAGGCGTTCCAGCTTGTCCTTGATCAGTGTAGTCGCACAGGTTGAGCATCCGGCCGAGTTGACCCTTAAGCGTGGATTTGGTTTTGCCAGTGACCTCGCTGAGGATGACAAAGTCACAGACCCATTGACCCCATTGGACAGAAATGGCCTTCGCAGCGTCGTTGAAAGGGATGCCCACGGCTGCAGCGACGTCTTCGATCTTGTTGTAGCCCATGGGAACCACGTCTCCGTCGTAACATTTCTCGGAATCTGGGATCTGGTTGCAGAGTTTGAGGAGAGCGCCGGTTTCAGTTTGCAGAGTTGGGATATCCTTGCCGGTCTGAGCGCTAAGGATATCGAAGTTGCAGACCCAGGCGCCTTCTTGGACGTAGATCGCGGGAGCGACAGTGTTGAACTCGGATTTGACGGCGCTGGCGATGTCTTCGATTTTCGTGTATCCCATAGGAACGACTTTCCCGTCAGCGCAAGGCGGATTCGGCTTCCCAGGAGGTCCTTTGTCCATTCCGTCGCAGAGTTTGAGAAGGCGACCGAGTTGCTTCTGAAGCGTCTTGATTGGGTTTCCGGTCGCTTGGCTGAGAAGGTCAAAGTTGCAGACCCAAGCGCCTTCCTGGACGTAGATCGCCTTAGCACATGTGTCGTAGTTCGAGTCGATAAGGAAGGCGACGTCCTCGATGTGCGCATATCCCATGGGAACCACTTTTCCGTCAAAGCAAGGCTCGGGTTTGTCTTCCTGGTTACACAGATTCAGCAGCTTTCCGGTCTTCTTCTTGAGCGTAGGTTTGTCAATTCCGGTCTTGTCGCTTAGGATATCGAAGTTGCAAACCCAGGCTCCGTTTTGGACATAAATCGCTGGGACGATCGTGTTGAACTCTTGGTCGATAGCCTTCGCGATGTCCTCGATGTGGACATAACCCATAGGAACCACGTCGCCGTCGAAGCAAGATGGCGGAGGAGTTCCAGGCGGTCCTTGGTCTTGGTGATCGCAGATATTCAGGAGTTTTCCCATCTTGGATTTGACGTCGTTGACCGAGAGTCCCGTGACCCGGCTCATTATCTGCATATCGCACATCCATTGACCGTACTGGAGCGAAATGGCCTTGGAAGCGGTGTTGAAATCTGTGCCCAGGTTCGCGGCAGCTTCTTGGATTGTGGCATAGCCCATCGGAACAAGATCGCCGACCTGGCAGCGCTCGTTTTGAGGAATGAAATCGCAGAGTTTCAGAAGTTTTCCTAAGAGTGCCTTCAGGGTCTTCTTGTCCTTTCCGATCTTCTCGGCCAAGATGTCAAAGTTGCACACCCAGACGCCGTCCTGGACGTAAACAGCCGGGGATACGGTATTGAAATCGGTCTGCAGAATTCCGGAAATATCTTCTATGTGCGCGTAGCCCATAGGAACAATGTCGCCATCGAAGCAAGGAGGAACGGGACGACCTGGAGGTCCTTCGTCCAGATGTTCGCAGAGACCAAGAAGTCGGCCGAGCTTCTTCTTGAGCAAGACCTTATCGGCACCGGTGACTTTGTTAAGAACGTTGAAATCGCACACCCACTGGCCGTTCTGGACAGAAATCGCCGTAGCTGCGGTGTTGAATTCGATTCCGAGAGCTCCGGCGACGTCTTCGATGTGGTTGTAGCCCATGGGAACGACATCTCCGTCGAAGCATTTGTCAGGATTCTCGCTGTAGTCACAGAGCTTGAGTAGAGGTCCCAGAAGACCCCTGCAAGTCTTCTTGTCTTGGCCGGTGACATCGCTAAGAATGCTGAAGTCACAGACCCAGGCGCCGCCTTGGACAGAGATCGCCTTGGCCGCGGTGTTGTAGTCGCATCCCAAGGATTTAGCGACGTCTTCGATGTGCGCATAGCCCATAGGAACGACGTCTCCGTTGTAGCAGGGCGGCGTGGGTTGAGGCGCTTTTCCTTCGTCCTCGTGGTTGCAGAGATGCAGCATTTTACCGAGCTTGGCTTGCAGCTGAGATTTGGGTTTTCCGGTGACCTGACTGAGGATGACGAAGTCGACCACCCATTGGCCGTATTGGACGGAGATGGCCTTGGCAGCGTCGTTGAACGCGCATCCCACGGCTGCAGCAACGTCTTCAATGTGGTTGTATCCCATCGGAACCACGTCCCCGTCGATGCAGGGCTCGGACTTGTCCTCCTGGTCGCAGAGTTTCAGCAACTTTCCGGTCTTCTTCTTCAGCGTCACCTTGTCGATTCCGGTCTTCTCGGCTAGAATGTCAAAGTTGCAAACCCACGCGCCATCTTGAACGTAGATCGCCGGGACAATCGTGTTGAAAGCTTGGTCGATAGCCTTCGCGATGTCCTCGATGTGGACATATCCCATAGGAACCACGTCGCCGTCGACGCACGGGGGAATAGGTCGTGGAGGCGGACTGTCTTCGGGCGCATCGCACAGATTCAGAAGTCTTCCGCAGCTCTTCTTCAGCGCCGTTTTGGGCATTCCTGTCACGGAGAGAAGGATATTGAAGTCGCAGACCCATTGACCATCTTTGACGTAGATTCCTTGGGCGGCGGTGTTGAAAGGAATCTTGAGAGCGGCGGCGATGTCTTCGATGTGCGTGTAGCCCATGGGAACGATGTCGGCGTCGTAGCATTTCGTAGGTTCTGCGTCCACGGGGCAGAGATGCAGCAATTCGGCGAGTTGGGCCTGGAGTTTCTTGACACTCTTGCCAGTAATCTGGGACAGCTTGTTAAAGTCGCAAACCCACTGACTGTTCTGGACAGAAATGGCTTCAGAAGCGGCGTTGAATGCAATGCCGAGGATTCCAGCGACGTCTTCAATGTGCGCATATCTCATAGGAACGACGTCGCCATCGAAGCACGGGGGCACCGGTGCAGGTGGAGACCCTTCATCCAGATGTTCGCAGAGTTTGAGAAGAGCCCCGAGATGGCTTTTGACCGAAGCGATCGATTTTCCGGTGACTTGGCTCATCTTCTGGAGATCGCAGACCCATTGGTTCCATTGCACGGAGATGGCTTGGCTGGCGTCGTTGAACTGGATGCCCAGAGCCGCGGCGACTTCTTCAATCTTCACGTAACCCATCGGAACCACGTCGCCTTCAAAGCATCTCTCGGACTCGTCCATAGCCGTACACAACTTCAGCAACTTGCCCAAAGCCGCCTGCAGAATGTTTATGGGTTTTCCCATCTTGTCGCTGAGAATGTCGAAGTTGCAGACCCATTGACCGTCTTGGACGTAAACTGCCGGGGATACGGTGTTAAAAGTGGTCTTCAAAGCTGCGGCGACTTCTTCGATCTTAACATATCCCATTGGAACCACGTTTCCGTCGTAGCAAGGCGGAGTAGGACGAGGAGGAAGACCTTCATGGGTGCGTTTGCAGAGATTCAAGATTCTTCCCAGGAGGCTCTTCAAAGTTTCGATGGGTTTCCCGGTGATCGCGCTCAGCTGCTTCATATCACAGGCCCACTGGCCGCCAACGACTCGGATCGCTCCGGCCGCTTGATCGAAAGTGCAGCCGACAGCTGCGGCGACGTCTTCGATGTGCACGTCGCCCATCGGAACCAAATCGCTGACGACTGGGATCTCGTTTCCGGAATCCGCGGCGCGACGCCAGCGACGGAAGAATCGAGTGAGGAATCTCTCGATCTTTGGATTGTCGTACAGGAAACACTTGGTATTTGTCGCCGGTTCTTCCGCGGCGTTGCACAGATTGAACATCTTGCCGAGGAGACCCTTGAGATTATCCTTCGTCCTGCCCGTGGCTTGGCTAAGAACGTTGAAATCGCACACCCATTGGCCTCCTTGAACGTTGATCGCTTTAGCCGCAGTGTTGAATTCGGTGTTGATGATTCCCGCGACTTCTTGGATCGTGTGATATCCCATCGGGAGAACGTCGCCATCGAAGCAAGGCGGCACCGGTGCAGGCGGAGGTCCTTCTTCCAGGAAATCGCAGAGTTGGAGAAGTTTTCCGAGAAGACCCTTGACGGCAAAAACAGTTTTGCCCACGGCGGTTCCAAGGAGACCCAAGTTAGCGACCCATTGGCCTCCTTCGACGTAGATTCCTTTCGAGGCAGTGTTGAAGTCAGTGCCAAGGGCCGAAGCGACTTCTTCGATCTTGACGTATCCCATGGGAACGACATCTCCGTTGAAGCATTTTGAGGGCTGATTTGGCGGGCTTCCGCCTTCCGGAGGAGCTTGGGGACACAGGTGCAGAAGCTCGGCCAGAAGCGCTTTGCACTGATCCTTGGATTTCCCGGCATTGCTGGGAAGAATGTTGAAATCGCAGACCCATTGGCCTCCTGCGACGTAAACAGCCGTAGCGGCGCTGTTGTATGGGACTCCGAAAACTCCGGCGACGTCTTCAATGTGAGTGTATCCCATAGGAACGATGTCGCCATCGAAGCAGGGAGGCTGGGGTGCAGGTACAGGACCGTCTTCCAGATGCTCGCAGAGTTTGAGCATCTGACCCAAGGCGCTCTTGAGGTAAGGCTTATCTTTCCCTGTGACCTGAGCGAGGATGTTGAAGTCACAGACCCACTGGCCGCCTTGGACCGAAACTGCCTTCGCAGCGTCGTTGAATTGGAGATTCAGGACTCCGGCGATGTCCTGGATCGTGTTGAAACCCATGGGAACGACGTCTCCGTTGGCGCATTTCTCGGGCACGTTGGCGGCGATGCAGAGATTTAGGAGATGAGCGAGGCTGGCTTTGAGATCTCCGGCGGCGTTTCCAGTGGCTTGGGACAGAGCTGGGAAGTCACAGACCCATTGTCCGTCCTTGACGTAGATGCATTGCGCGCCAGTTTGGTATGGGATTCCAAGAGTTGAAACGACGTCCTGGATTGTGGAATATCCCATGGGAACGTAGTCGCCGTCGTAGCAGGGAGGCGCAGTCGTTCCAGGCGGTCCTTCGTCCAGATGGTCGCAGAGTTTGAGAAGGGTTCCAAGGAAACCCTGGATTGTCTTGTAAGGCCGGCCCGTTCCCACAGCACAGAGATGCAAGTTGCAGACCCACTGGCCGCGTTCCACATAGATCCACTGGGCCGCCTCGTTGAAACTGACCTTGAGGATATTGGCCACGTCTTCGATGTGCGCATATCCCATCGGAACGACTTCGCCATTGTAGCAAGGCTGCTCCTTCATCGAATCCAAAGGCTTGGCACAGAGATGCAGGAATTTGGCACAAAGTCCCTTGAGTTCGCTCATGGCTTTAGCGGCAGATTGGGACAGAATATTGAAATCGCAGACCCACTGGCCGCCCTGGACAGAAATCGCCTTGGCAGCGTTGTCATACGGTATGCTGACGGCTCCGGCGATGTCCTCGATGTGTACATATCCCATGGGAACCACATCGCCGTCGTAGCATGGAGGTTCCACGGGAGCGGGAGGTCCTTCGTCCTCGTGTTCGCACAGGTTCAGCATGTTCCCGAGGATGCTCTTCAAGCTGCTCACGGATTTCCCGGTCGCCTTGGACAGCGCCTTTATGTCACAGACCCAGAGACCGTTCTGGACAGAAACGGCCGGAGAGGCCGTGTTGAACTCGACCTTGAGAGCGGCGGCGACGTCTTGGATAGTCACGTATCCCATAGGAACGACGTCTCCGTCGAAGCATTTAGAGGTCTGTTCAGGTTCCTCGCAAAGTTTCAGCAACTCCGCCAGTTGCTTCTTAAGGCTCTTCGTGGTTTGTCCAGTGCTCCTGGCCAGCGCGTTGATGTCCACGACCCATTGGCCTCCAGCGACGCCGATCGCTTCGTTAGCGGTGTTGTAAGGGATCTTGAGAACTCCAGCGACGTCTTCGATATGCGTGAAACCCATAGGAATCACTTCGCCATTGAAGCAAGGAGGCACAGGTTGGCCTGGGGGTCCCTCTTCGAGGTGTTCGCATAACTTGAGAAGTCTTCCCAGGAGCGATTTGAGCTTAGGAACGTCTTTGCCGGTTAGCTTGCTCAGCGCTTGCATATCGCAGACCCACTGACCGTTCTGGACGACGACAGCGGAGGAAACGCTGTTGAAGGTCATGCCGAGGGCTCCGGCGACGTCTTCGATGTGGGTGTACCCCATAGGAATGATATCTCCTTCGAAGCACGAGTCTTTCTCGCTGATGTAGTCGCACAGTTTGAGCATAGTTCCCAAGATTCCCTTGAGGGCGCGCACGTCCTTTCCGGTGATCTTTGAAAGAATGTTGAAGTCGCAGACCCATTGGCCGTTCTGGACTGAGATGGACTTGGCAATGTCGTTGAAAGTGCCTCCTACGGCGTCGGCGACTTGTTCGATCGTGATGAATCCCATAGGAACGACGTCACCGTTGAAACAGGGAGGAACGGTCTGACCTGGAGGACCGTCTTCGAGGTGGTCACAGATCTGAAGGAGTTTGCCCAGTTTGGACTTGACCGCGTTCAGGGATTTTCCGGTTACGGTAGCCATCGCTTGGAGGTCGCAGACCCAAAGACCGTTCTGGATAGAGGTGGTCTTGGCGGCGTCGTTGAATTCAATTGCCATGGCCGAGGCGATGTCTTCGATGTGGGTGTATCCCATGGGAACAACGGGGCCCTCGAAGCACTTGTTCTCTTGCGCGGACTCGCACAGTTTCAGCATGGATCCGAGAAGTCCCTTGAGGAGTTTCACGGACTTCTCGGTAATACTGCTCAGCTGGTTCATGTCCACGACCCACTGGCCGCCTTGTACCGAAATGGCCTTAGCAGCGTCGTTGAATTTGATGTTTAGGGCGCCGGCGATGTCTTCGATGTGGACGTAGCCAAGAGGGATGATGTCGCCGTCGAAGCAGGGAGGCACGGGCTGGCCTGGAGCTCCGTCGTCGAGGTGGTCACAGAGCTGCAGAAGTTTGCCGAGAACGGCCTTGAGCTTGTCCACAGGCTGGTTGACGATCTTGCTGAGCTGGTCCAGATCCACGACCCACTGCCCGTTCTGGATCGACGTGGCCTTAGCGGCGGAATTGAAGTCGATTCCAAGCTTCCCGGAGATGTCTTCGATGTGCGTGTAGCCCATGGGAATTACGGTACCGTCGAAGCACATTTCTTCGTCATCCGGCGAGGGGCACAAGTGGAGCAGATAGCCCAAGAGAGCCTTGAGGCTCTGCTTACTCTTTCCGGTTCCCGCGGCTAGGGTGTTGAAGTCACAGACCCATTGACCGCCTTGGACAGAGATCGCCTTGGCGGTATCATCGAAGGAAAGTCCCACGATGCCGCCGACGTCTTCGATGTGGACAAAACCCATAGGAATCACGTCACCGTCATAACAAGGTGGTTCGGGTTGCCCAGGCGGGCCTTCTCCCAAGTGGTCACAGAGCTTCAGCATCTTGCCGAGCTTGCTCTTAACCAAAACCATCGATTTTCCCGACACCTTCGCCAGCATGTTGAGGTCGACGACCCATTGGCCATTTTGGATCGAGGTGGCTTGGGCCACTTGGTTAAACTGGCTTCCCAGAGCATCAGCGACGTCTTCGATGTGGACGTAACCCATCGGAATCACGTCGCCGTCGTAACATTTGCTGTTAGCTGGATTCTCGGGTTCTTCTGTTACAATCGGACGATCTAGGCCTGTGCTGAGCTTGTTGACGATGTCCTCGATAGGCGTGTTCGTATCTTCGCTGATCTTCTTCAGATCGACGCCATCAGGAGTCGTCGCTTTGTCGACCACGTCCTTAGGAACGTCTAGAGCCTTGGCGACGTCCTCTGGAGTGATATCCTTGAGAGGCACGATAAACTCTTCATCTGTTGGCGACCCCTTAGCTTGAATGGGATCCTTCGGGTTCTCGCTGAGGATCGGCCTGCCGATATCCTTGCTGATCTTCTTGGCCAAATCTTGAGGAGGAGTCTTCGTCAGAACGCTCAAAGCGTTCAGGTCCACTCCTTGCGGAGTCGTGGCCTTCTGGACCACCTCGGGAGGAATTCCCAGCGCCTTGCTCACTTCTTCGGGCGTAACCTCGTCAGGCGGAAGAATGAATTGTTTAGAATCCGGTCCTCCAGTTGCTCGGACAGGAGGTTCCTGTCCTGCGGGAGGATTCTGGCCGGGTTCTTCGGTGAAGATGGGTCGGTTAAGACCAGTGCTGAGTTCATTCAGAAGGTTCCTGGCGGGTTCGCCCGTGAGGTCGCTGAGCTTCTTCATGTCCAAGCCAGTTGGGGTTATGGCTTTCTGGACAACTTCTGGAGGCACGTTCAGAGCTTTGCTGACGTCGACCGTGGTTGTGCCGTTGTCGAGAGGCACAACGAAGGTGGGAGAGTTCGGACCTCCCTTCGCCTGGATCGGCTTCTTCGGGTTGTCCGTGAGGATCGGAGTATCGAAATCCTTACTGAGTTCTCGAAGGATATCTTCCGGTGGAGTCTTCGTCAGATCGCTGAGTTTCTTGATATCCACGCCTTGGGGAGTCGTGACTTGTTGGACCACGGCCGTTGGGATCTTCAGGGACTTGGCCACGTCTTCTGGGGTCTTCTTGGCCAAAGGAAGGATCAGCGAAGGCGACGTCGGGCTTCCAATAGCCTTGATAGGTAGTTTTCGCATTGGGAAGCCATCGGTCGTTTGGTAAACGATCTGGGCCACCTTGTTCGCGCTCTTCACAAATTGGGCCTTCGTGGGGTCCTTTCCGAAAGCGCTGATAAACTGGGTCATAATGCTCGAAACGGATTGGCCGATAAGGTTGCTCAGAACCTTGGTGTCGATGGCTTTCTGGTCCTTCGTGATAGCTTGCTGGACCACGGAAGGAGGAACGTTGAGGGTGGAACTAATATCCATGGCCGTGACAGGTCCGAGTGGGATCGCGTAGGGAGAAGCGAGACCTGGCTGGTTCGAAGGATTGAGGATAGCCTCCGAGAGCTTATCTGAAGCATTGGCCAGAGGAGTATTCGGGAAGCTACTGTCGAGCTCGCTGGCCAACGCTGGAATCGATCTGCCCGTTTGGTAGCTGAGGACGTATAGGTCCAAGTTCTTCCCCGGAGTCATGGCGCTTTGGACAACGCTGTAGGGAATGCTGAGCTTGTCGGCAATGTCCGACGGGTCGACAGAACCGACGGGGACCTCGTAGATGCTTTCTTGGGTTCCGGTGCCAGTGGGCGTGCCTCCAGCCTTCGTAAATGTGTCGATGGCTTGGCCGAAGACCTTGGCAATGGAGTTCGCGGCGTCGATAAACGGATTGGCGGCACCTCCAAAGGCCTTGTTGAAGGCATCCACGACAGTCGGCATCGATTTTCCGCATCCAAAGCTCAGATCGTAGAGGTCTAAGCCGTTGGGAGTCATCGCTTGCTGGACGACGCTTTCTGGGATTCCCAAAGCGTTCGCGATATCCTTGGTCGACAGGACCAGAGACCCAGTTGGAATCACGAAAGCTCCGCTCACTGGACCTCCGATCGAGGCGAAGTTGTTGGCCGCGTTTAGGAACATCGCAGAAGCGGCTTGGACAGCATTCACGAAAGGGTCGGCGTAGCCTGCGCCGGTTTGGACAGCGTTCTTGAAGGCGCTTCTGACCATTCCTCCGAGAGTTGAAATCGAGTAGCCGCTGATGTCGCTGAGTTTGAAGAGATCCAGGGAGCATGAAATTCTTAGTTTAGAGAAGCCGGAAGTGCTTATTCTTACCATCAGCAGTGGTACACTGTTGAATCACGGAGGCAGAGATCCCGAGAGCTCTGGCGATATCGTTCGTCGATAGGCTTCCAGTGGTGACCACGAACGGATTCGTTACCGTTTTCTGGCCAGTGGTGCCAGAACCGGCCTGGCCGCCGGTCGCGATTCCTGTGATATTCGCGGCGCCACTTTGAAACACCGAGCTCAGCAAAGTCGCGCATTTCAAAAAGTCGGCTGCGTTCGGATTGTTCTGGAAACTTGTCTTCAGCGCCGAAACCATCGACGGGATCGAGTGGCCCGAAGCGGCGCTCAGGGTGTAGAGATTCACACCTCCATTGGCCGTAACAGCGTTCTGGACGGTTGAAACTGGGATATTCAGAGCCTTGGCAATGTCGCCAGCGGTGATAAGACCCATGTTGGCTATGTAGATGGCTTGGGAAGATCCAACTGTGCCCGTGGGGACACCGGTGCCCGTACCGGTCATGCCCATGGCGGCTTGAAGGAACGCACCGAACGCGTTATTGTAGGTTTGGGCGAGCTCGTCGATGGATCTTCCGGAGAGCTGGCTGACCATGTTCATATCCAGGCCTGGAACATCATCTTTAGATAACAGATTCTGAAGATAAACTCACCTTGATAAGTTAGAGCTTGCTTGATAGTCGCCTCAGGGATCTCCGTAGCCATGCTGATACTTGTGACCGAGAGGCCCTTCGTTGGGACGATGAATCCTCCATTGCTACCGTAATACCCGTAGCCGTATTTTCCAGATCCGTACGTATATTGGTTGGCGCCGATTCCTCCCACGAAGGATTGAGCCATATTGCTGAAGGCGCCGGCGAAGAGATTCGACATGCCTCCGAAAGCGTTTATAGCGGCGCTGGCTCCGGCAGCGAACAGGGAAGTGAAGGAATTCGTGAAGGTTCTGGCCAGGTCGACGGCCGATTTCCCCGTAAGCATGGCCAGTCGGTTGCAGTCGAGATTCTGGTTCACAATGGCTTGGCTGATAATCGAAGGGTCGATGTTCATGCTACTGGCGATCTGGAACACATTAGCTTTAGGAGGATAAGGGATCCTTAGCTTACCTGGCTGATCTGGGTGCTCTTTATCGGATACATGTACGCGATTCCGCTGACTCCAGCTCCAGCGCTAGAGCCTCCGCCGAAAGCCGCGTTCCAGGCGCTATTAAGAGCAGACGTGGATCTTCCACTCAGGGAACTCAACTTCGCGAAATCGAGACCTTGGGAAGTCATCGCTTGCTGGATAGTCGCGGCCGGGATGTTCATTCCAGCGCTGATTTGGCTAACTGAGTAGCTTCCCAGGGGAACAACGTAGGATCCTCCGCCTGTGGAGATTCCTGCTGATGCAGCGGTCCCGGATCCGCCGACATTAGTTCCATTCGGTCCTATCATCCAGTAGGATCCGTACGCCGCATTCCAAGCAGAGGCCAGAGAGGTCAAGGATTGGCCGCTCAGCTGGCTCAACTTCGTGAAGTCAAGGCCATAAGACGTCATGGCAGCTTGGATCGTGGCTGCCGGGATACGCAGAGCTTGGCTAACTTGGGAATACTGGATACTTCCCAGAGGTACGACGTAGGCTTGAGAGGACGACGTCGCGCCGGTAGCGGTTCCAGAGCCGCCAACTCTGTAGCCGGTGGATCCGATGGTCCAGTAGGAGCCAAAGGAAGAATTCCAAGCGGTCACAAGAGAATTCCGGGTGTACCCGCTGAGCTGGCTCAGCCTGTTGAAATCCAGTCCATTCGTGGTCAGGGCAGCTTGGATCGTCGAAGCTGGGATCCCAAAAGCTTGGCTGACTTGGGAAACCGAAAAGCTCCCAAGCGGGACCACATAGGCCTGTGCCGCGCCGCTGGATATTCCGCTTGTTCCACCGCCAGAAGAGATTCCACTGACTCCGGATCCAGAAGATACTCCACTGGTTCCGCCTCCGCCTGAAGAGATTCCACTGGTTCCGCCGCTCGAAGTGCCGCCGAAGAAGTTTCCAAAGCTGAAGAACTGGCCTTCGGTGACCGTAAACACCTAAAATGAGGAAATCTGCTAGTTGATCTTGAATGAAGAACCACTTACAGAAGCGAGGAAAGCCACTCCGAGGAGAGCGATTAGTCGAGACCGCATCTTCGCTGCAAGCCGGCGAGAACGGTAGCAAGACTAATCTGCAATTCGCCGGCCCTCGATTTTATGTCAAACTTCAGCGCTTCTGTCGAATTTGCATTTGCTCCAATGACCTAAATGCGTACCATTAGCGATCAGGAACTACAGTGAGGCAAACAATAACACTGCTCGCTTTATCGTTGATATGGACATTTCCGATTTAGGCTGTTTTCCGCGATCTTTGCTTTTGGTGATTTAGGAATATGTCAATCTGACCTATGTAGAAGCCAACTAAACAAAACGAACATCGATTGGAGGACATTCGGAGCGGTTTCAGTGACTACATCCTCGCCAAATGAGCAAATCATGAATTCGCCTAGGAACCAACGAGCAGAACACGCCGTGATCCGAGTTCTGCGCCCACTGCTTACCTCAAGATCATCGGAGGTCCTTCTTGGCAAATTGTTTGGCTCGGTGGAATCTGTTTCCATCCTAAATCAAGCCAGCTGGATGACCTAAGAAAGTATAAAATCGCTCACTTTCGTCGGCTTGCTCAGCTGCTCTTCGGGATGATCGGTCTTCGGCGGTTCAAATTCGGGTTCTCCTTCGGTTCGGCGAGCTTCGTAACTGTTCTGAATATTGGGAGTTTACTTTTGAAAAGGTCGATAACCAAAAACTCACGTGATTCAGGCGTTCCGTTGCTTTTCTCAAACATCACTGGAGACGAATTTCTCGTCTTTGAAACTTTCGTGATTGTGGCCAGGACCTTAAGCTCACTTCAAGATCTTCAAAGTTCGTGTCCAGGTAATTGTTCGCCTTGTTGGGGTCCCTCATCATTCTAGATCACGCCAGTTAGATGAGCCCAGAAATCACAAAATTGCTCACAATCGTCGGCTTGCGTTCAGCTGCTCTTCGGGGTCATCGGGCTTCAGAAGTCCATGTTCGGGTTTCTTTGAGGTCTTCGGAGCTTCGTAAACGTTCTAAATAATAGCGATTTACCCTCAAGTGTGAAAACCAAGAACTCACGTGATTCGGCGATCCAGCACACTCAAATATCGCTGGGGACAAGTTTCGAGCCGTCGGGATTCTCGTGGGCCATGGCTAGGGTTCCAGTATCGTCGCTTGCTGTTCCCAATAGCCTGCGTAAAAGTTCAATCTGAAGATCGAGAGGGCAACACATCACGCCAGCTGCTCACCTCAAGATCGTCGAAGTTCTTGCTCGCTGAATTAAGCAGGTCATTGGGGTCCATTATCATTCTAGATCATGCCAGTTGGATAATTTCAGAAATCATAAAATCGCTCAGCATCGTCGACTTGCGTTCGGCTACTCTTCGAGGTCATTGGGCTTCAAGAATGCAGATTCGGGTTCCTCCAGGTCCTGTGGGCTTCGTAACTGTTCTAAACGACAAAAGATCATCTCGACAAGGCTCAAAGACTACAAACTCACCTGATTCACGCGTTTCTTCGTTCTTCAGCAGGAATGTCGCTTCTTCAAAATCCTCGCGTACGTGGCCTTGACGAAGCTTCCAGAATCGTCCCTCGGCCATTCTAAATGACCGCTTTGGACGGAGTCCAACCGGACACGCGCCGCACACGAATCACGGGGAACAGCACGGGGAAAAAGCGCCAGAAGCGGAACGAAAAGAATCGCGTGGACGCGGCGGACGAATTCAAATTTTGAAATTCGGTTTCGTGCTGGGATCCAAGCCGAAGGAGCGAAATTCATGAATACCGCGATTTGGCGTTTGCGGATGTTTTCAGCGTTGAACTGGCTGCCCTCAACCTCTATTCGACCCTTTCCGAGTTTGGAATTTCAGGTTTCAGCCGATTTGCGAATCGCAGTGACTGCGGTTCTTGGCCACAAACGGCTCGAGGCGACGCTTGAAGAGATGAAGGATCATGTAAACGACGTGAGTTTGAGTTTTTTGAAATTCCCTGAGTAATTGGCTATTTTTAGGAGATTTCTGGAACCGCCAGGAGCGGAAAACAACTTGGAATCGGTGTTTGGAGGTCAAGCGATTGTGAGGAGACGTGAAAGAAGCTTCATAGGATATTAGCGGCCTTGTTAAAGTGGAGTTGGAAGCCGGGACACCTACGCAGCCAACGGGTCACCCCACGACATCGTCACATGCAGAACCTCCTGCGAATGGATCATCTCTACGCCTGACTTGCCGCCTCAGTCGTTCTCCGTTTACCGCCGTTCCTTTGCCTATGCCATACGTTGCTCAGCGTCTTTGAACTTTGACCCGTCACCCTGTTTATTTTTTTTAGTAGCTCCATTTAGTAGCTCCAGTAGCTCCAGCTCCATAATAGCTCCATGTATGTGACCCAGCAGTGCCAACTTCAACTATCCCTTGCAGTTAGACCTTAAGCATGTAATCTGCTCTTTAATCCATTCACATCCAATAAGCCATAAACGCATAAATGGAATTCTTAGAATTCCGGATAATAAGTTCACGATTAAGCAAAGCGGAAGCGATGTTTGGGTTTAGATCGTTCGGCTGCAAACGTGGCGCCTTCTAGTCACCCATCGACGAGTCATAAAAGGAACTCTGCAGAGTAAAGTGCACACACTCATTTGAATATTACACCGTTAATTGCGTCGGAGGAAACGGAAGCCAGCGCTTTTGCAGGGGTGACTAACAAAACGATGTTTTTCTTTCACGGCTTTGCCCGTTAAACACTACCGTAACCCGGAACGTTAATCTCCATCATTTCCCCAGTATACTTAGCTCTCTGAGGACAACGTTCCTCGTCACCAACCTTTTGGAAACTTCCTCGTTCAACCTCCAAATGCTGAGTTCTGGCAATCTCGACGCCGACCTCCGTCACCTCCCTAATCTTCAAGGAAGCTTTTTCTGCAGCTTCCTCCTAATTTGTATGTACTTACGATTGACACTCAGATCTCGAAAGAATCCAAATTTAAGCACTCCGCCTTCCTCGGCAGGTAGAACTTAATTGGCATGTACTTCGGGAACAATTCCAAAAACGCGTTTCGCGTTAATTTAATTGGTAGGTGAGAAGCTGGGTTTTTATAGTGTGCTCGTTTGGGCTGCCCGGAATGTTGGCTGGCTTTACGTTAGGTCTGGTCAGGCCTGCTCGCCTTAAGATTTAGAGTTTCAATTAACAGTAGCTGGCGCCTGTCCGGAGACCGTTAACCCCTAATGGGCCCCGTTCTTGCTTTCCAAATCGTCCATTTCTATCGATGATAAAGAAATCGGCGCCGAATATGCAAATGCGGCTTCTCCGCGTCGTCGTCGTCCGATCGCTTCTTCTCTCCTCCTTTGTACCAAAGCCACACGTTTCCTATTTTTATCTCTGATCGTGCCAACCGGCCCACGCTCGCAGCCGACGACCGTTTCCGATCGCGCGCCCGCAGCCTCACACGGCTGTGTTTCCTCCCTCGTCGT
The DNA here is from genome assembly GCA_000757745.1 of Steinernema scapterisci. Classification (NCBI taxonomy): domain Eukaryota; kingdom Metazoa; phylum Nematoda; class Chromadorea; order Rhabditida; family Steinernematidae; genus Steinernema; species Steinernema scapterisci. Next base: position 69,162 of record KN167129.1, read on the forward strand.
CCCTCGATCGCACCTCCTCTGGCGTTCTTCGGTAATGCAACAGTCGGCGTTTCGTCGATAACATCGCTGCTTTTGTGGGGTGTTGGGTGTCACAGGCGGAGGACGACGGTTGGGGATTGAGCTTGGGCCTGTAATCGTCCCATCATGGGATCAGTGTGGGTCGGCTTCTTTGGGCTTAGGCAGAGATGACTACACGGAAGCACCGAGAAACCTCATTTCTTAACTTCCTCAAACCTTCCAACGACTTCCACAAAAGTACCTTTCCATCCATCCACTTCTCCTTTATTGAATCCCGTTAACCTGACACGTCTTAGCGGACATAGAGCCTATTTTATGGGAAACGAGTACCTTTTATCCTTCAAACCTTACCTGGAACAAGCATGACTAAATTAATATTGTCCACGGCGGATTAGATTTTACTTTTTCTGTTCTTTCCAAATCGTAGTTTCGCGGTCAAAGTTCTCTAGACGAGTTCTTACAAATCGGCCCCTTTTTTGAAGCCTACGTCAAGTCCAATTTTAGTTTCAAATAGCGTGAGATTGGTTGCATTTACCTAATTAACGACAGCTAAACGTGGTCGCCGTGGGGATTAGAGCACAAATGACATAAAACTTAGGTGCACTAGGAAGAGATTAGAGGGAACTTTCCGGGAAACCACGAAAGGTTTGTCCTTAAGTTTGACGTCCTTACGTTAAACTTTTGAGGGCAAGTTCAATTTTGACATAAAATGTCGTTTTCAGAAACGAGAAAATGTTGAGTCGAAAGTTGATGTTTACCTGAAAGAATGTGTTTTTGTGTCCAAGAGGCTGAGAGCGAGTAGAGGCACAAATAGGCTTGGTCACAAATAAGGGAGCTTTGAGTTCTGCTGTCAGTTTGTGGCTAAGAGCTTGGGGTTTCGGCTACCGTATAGCTCTCATGTCAGTTGGCGGCTCGTCATAGCTTTGTGTTAAGCTGGTTCTGCCAAGTTTTGTTTTGAGAAAGCCACGCTTCCCCTCTTTCTGCAAACCCTTCCCCAAGCTTCCCCTTCTCCCAGTCACCCGACCGCGTGCCGCGCGTCCTTTTGTCCCCTCCGCTCACTTTCGCCGCCTTATTCAGAACGCCCATCAGCGATTGCGTAAAGTGCAACTCCAGCTCATCTCTACGCATCTCCCCAGTCGCCCGGCATTCTTCAAACCGTGTCCCCACCGACATGTCGCCAACGATGTTCTCTCCTCCGTCGCTCCGAGATCTGCTTCTCATGAAGCTCGGAGTAGAGTACCGTATCGACTGCAACGTCATCGCCGCGCTTCGACGCCAGAATCGCATTGACCCGAGAACCCACGATGATCTCCTGAAGCTCTGCAACGAGCTTCACTTTTTCCGGAGGACTTGTTGGGCTTTTGACGAGAAGATTCCTTTCGAATGTGTCGTGATTGAGGACGCGGAAGTCGATTATTGTGCCACGTTGAGGAAGGCGAAGGATAAGCTGAGTTTGAAAGGCTATTTAAGCTACATGGCGACGACTGCGCAGACTGAGGTGAGTCCGGAAATTCTGGAATCTGAATCTGATTTCCCTTGTTTCAGCACGTTGATCGCTCTGTGCTCCCGACCATCCACGAAATGATCAAAGAGGACAAAGTGACCCACCACGCCGTTTGGCTCTTTTACGTCACTTACCTGAAGTCGGAAGGATACCTGATTTGCAAGCAATACTCTCCAAGTAAGCAGTGCTACTTAAAGGCGATTAGGTCTGCGATCTACTACGGCTGGTTCCGGCTTTTTGAGTGGTACGTTTTAGCTTCTTTTAGCCCTTTTACTGAATGCCCAGTTTCCAGGTTCCTGCAAGAAGGCCGAATCGTCAACCCGATCTACTACGCGGGTCAAATCTACCTTCAAACCCACCGTCCCATGCGTTTCCTGGACGCCTTGTGGGAGTGCAAGAACCGTCGTCGGAACTTCAGATGGAAGCTCTTCAAGAGGAGGCCGGATCTCTACCTCGACGAGAATCGACTCCTGGACAACTACGCGGAGATCACGAAGCAGTGCGCCATTCACCCGGTTCTCCGCTTCCTGGCCTTCTTCTACTCCCACCTGCAGCGCCACATCTCCCCGCTGTTCTACATGGTCTACAAGCCTTTCCCGGAACTCGAGGATGGCCACAACTACTGGGTCGATTTCCCCAATCGCCCTGCACCTAATAAGACTCTCTTCTACGCATTCGTTCACTCCGGCGCCGACATCGCCGATGCTCTCCGTAAGAACGAGGAAACCGCGCGTTTGGCGCGCGAGAAGTTCCTGGAGGAGAATCGCAAGCGTCCCCGTTTTCCTTCCTACATCCAAGGCAACGGACCGATCCCGTACATTCCCAACATGGACGACCCCGTAATCGCGGAGTGGGTCAGGGTGACCATTGAACAGCACGAGCGCCCGCCGCCGCCGAAGAAGTCCATGCAGGAGATTCTCGAGCGCATGTCGCTCATGGTCTACAAGGATCATCCCTGCGCGCCTTCCACCTGCACCGCGGAGTGCTTCAAGTGATCAGATCTTCTTCCGTTTGTGCCGTGATCACCTGTCCATAACCCCATGTAATCCACAACTTTGAGCGTATTTCCAGTCTCCGAGAAGTGTTCTTAGCGATCTGCCCCCTTTCAAACTCACCCTAGAGTCTTCCTCTTGTGTTGTATTACTCCTGTCCATAATCCTGACGATCCAATAAATATCCGGAGCATATCTTCGCAGCTCAAGTCGCAGCTGTATTCCCAGGTTTCCCTAAGATGGCTTGGCCCAAGATCTCGGACCTCAACTCGGCCTCGTTGGACTCACGTTTCACAGATCCGCTAGTTCTTCAGAAACAGACGTCTGGGAGACAGATCGAGTCGGAAATTGACTCATTTCCTGCCGATCGTTCCTCAAAACGATTCAAAGTTCCAGACGTCTGAACCTCCTCGTATATCACCTTCATTCATCCTTTCATCACATCCACCGAGCGGTCGGTCGGCTCTCGACGCCAGTAAATCTCGTCCCGTCCGGTCGCTTCGAGACCGCGCGTCAAACAGATTTTCGTAATTTCAACATGACGCTCGAATGCGATTCTGCCACTGAATCCACCGAGCAACGGACGCAAGATGCTCCTCCCGTGCCCCCGACTCCGGTGATGGTTCCTGTTCCTCAAAACCAGCAAGGTAAGTGGGATTTTCACGTTTTGCGCATGTGGCATTACGTCTTCGGCCTAACTCGTCTCTAATTAACCGATTTCAGCCTACAAACCAGAAGTCGAAGCGTTCGGAACCGGGTACGGATCGGAGGTAAGCACAAATAACTTGGTTTTGACCAAAAAACCGTTTTCCAGAAATGGGCAAGATGGGTCGTCATCGTCACCATTCATCTCATTTTCCTGGATATTTTTGGCTGGGCAACGGTCTACGGCGGTAATTCACCGAAGCTCCGCCATGCCGTCACCAACCGTGGAATGTGCCTCGTCAGCGGATTCTTCCTGCTCGTCGCAAGCCTATGCGGATGGATCGGCGTTTCCAAGAAGCGACCTCTGTTCCTCGTCGCTTACATCGTGGGAGTTGTGAGTGTTCAGCAAATATCATGAACCAATGAAACCCATTTCAGGTTCTGAGCATCATGAGCGACATTGTCATTATCGCCATCGCCTCGTATATCCTGTCCGAAACTCGAGTGTTTTCACTCAACTCGGACGCAGTACTCACGATTCTCTTTGGAATCTTACTCATCATCCGACTCTTCGCCAAGAAGGTGCTCTCCGTTGTCATCTACTGGCACGCCGGAGCGCTTGGAAGCAAAGGCGCCTCGTGAATCCAGGAAATCAAGACTTGTAAGCAGGATATTCAAGTCACCATTTAAGTCACCAGAATTTTCTCGATTTTACGTATGTTAGATGCAGATGTTATGAAATATGTAAGCGTGCGTTAGATCTCTGCGTTCAGTTTTGCTTATTTCCCGTCTTCCGACGCCCTTCCTAGCAACGACCTAATCCAACCACGACCGACCCGGTTACAGACAAATCGAGTCTGAGACATGTCTGAACCTTCTCAAAATGCCCTTTCCGTTTCAGGTAGACGTCTGATCCTGCGCGTCTACAGACCTCATCCTGCCGTTAAAAAGATCTCCAAGCGGTCGGCCGGCTAATAACACAAGTGATTCCCGTCCCGTTCGGTCGTTTCGAAGCTTCAAAGCGACTCTCGGAACTCCAAGATGAAGTCGGTAGATAGCGATTCTGCCACTAAATCCGCCAAGAAGCAATCGCCAAATGCTGCTCCAGCGCCTCCGACTCCGAAATTGGTTTCCGCTCCTCAAAACCAGCAAGGTAAGCTGAGTTTTGGCATCTAAGGCGGCCCTTGTTTGAGTTGACGCTTGATACTAATTGTGCGATTTCAGCCTACAATCAACAAGTTGGAGCACCGACTGGCAGCGGATATGGATCGGAGGTGAGTGGAAGGAGTGCGTTTCTGTGTTCTCAAATCCGCATTTCAGAGCTGGGCATGGATCACCGTCATCACCAGCCTTTACCTTGTCTTCCTTGACATTTTCGGATGGGCTGTGGTCTATTGCAGTGGAAATGTGATGGCTGCTGTAGGATCATTGCACGAAGAGTCGTCGTCACGCCAAAGAGAGCCGCCATCAGCATTTATTCCTCGTCACATGGTCACCAACGCTGGGATGTGCCTCGTCAACGGCTTCTTCCTGATCGTCGCCGCCGTATGTGGATGGATCGGCGTCTCCACGAAGCGACCTCAGCTTCTCTCCGCCTACGTCGCGGGATTGGTAAGTGTTTTAGTTAATAGGATATCGACTAATGAACCCCATACTAGGTTCTGAGCATCATGGCCGATATTGTCATCATTTCCATCGGCTCGTATATCCTGTCCAAAGTTCCCATGTATTCGCCAAACTCGGATGCAGTGCTTGGGATTCTCTTCGTGCTGTTCATGATCATCCGACTCTTCGCCAAAGCAGTCTTCTCCTTCATCATCTACCAACACCGCTGCAGTCTTGGAACTATGAACTACGCGCCCATGAACCCACAAGCGGGCTACAACCCTTCGGCTCAGAACGCCTGAAGCCGATTTAAATTGTATGCGAATCTTGTGGAATATATTCTTTGCTTTTTGTTGTTTGGCTGGGTCGTTTCTGGATTTCCAGCACCTGCTTGGAGCTGATGAGGTGTGCACGACCGATCCAATGTTTGAAGGCGTCCAGATGAACAAGTTTGTTTCAGCTTGCAGACGTCGCCGCAAGAGTGTCTGCCAGACAGCAGACCCATGCCCTCCATAAATACCGGTGGAAGCGGCCGGTCGACTTCAGTTTCCCCTCTTCACTCGTCGAGTCCGGTTGCCTTCTCTCCGCTTCTTCCAGCAGTTCGACTTCGCCGAAGACCAGCATGAAGACGGTCGAAGGAGAAGCCACGAAGACGTCGGTGTCGACAGCGAAGACGGAAGGCGGAGACGGAGCGCCGCCGCCACCACCTGCTCTTGTGCCACCTGGACCGCCGCCACAGCAGAGTCAGCCTGGTACGTTTTTCCATCTTTGTCACCTCGGTTTTCATCAACGTTTTTTCAGTCTACTACCCCCAGAACGGAGGATCCGGTGGAATGGGATCGTCAGAGGTGAGTTTGACAAGTCAGGTTTTTGGATATTTTTTTCAATTTTAGAAGTGTGCGATGATCGTTGTTGCCACCAGTGTGCTTCTGATCATCATCGACATTCTCGGAGCCACTGTACCATTTGGACCCACCTCAAGCGATAACGAAAAGTTTCCGGTCTCGTTCACGGAGAAGGCCTTGGATTATTACAAAGCGAAGGAAGGACTCGGTCACATAATTCCCAATGAAGTTATCGATCAAGCTAAGGAATTGATCACAGCGGGCCATCTTGCCAATACAAACTACGGGATGTGTCTGATGAGCGGCTTCCTGGTTCTTATTGGCGGTGTCTGCGGATGGAACGGAATTTCGACCAAACGCGGCTTTCTTCTTCTGGCGAACTGTGTGGCACTCGTAAGTTTTTGGTTTTGACAAACTTCAATAATACTTCTATTGTAGGGAATCTCTGTGCTCATAGACATTGTGGTCTTCGCTCTTTCATGCGTTCTTCTAGTCCGTGTTCACCCGTTTGTTCGAATATTGAAGTTCTGGGTAAATGGAGTCCAAAACGAAAGTTCTCGGACTATTGAAAGTGGTAGGTCAACTGAGTTCTGTTTCATTCTTCTTATGGTGT
>KN167138.1:0-10859 GCA_000757745.1 Steinernema scapterisci
GTAAATTCTGTCGCTTAATAAGAGTATCGAATGAATCGCATGCCGCTCTCTAGTCCAGAAGACATAATAGAAGTTCTAAATGCGATTGATTACTGTGAACTGTATTTTGCTTCCTGGTTCGCTAATTGGTGAATGAACTCCTCCTCGTTACATATTCCCAAGGTTTCACTGACATTTATGGCCTTTCCACGTTTTCCACAAAGAACGGTTAGAATGTTTGATACGATTTGTTTATGCCTGGTTTGTGGGGAGTTTCCGCAGTGATAAGGGAGACTGAATGTAGACGTGTGACGTGGGGTCCGGGCCTCCTCTTCGTTCAGTTAAGGGGACACCCATGTACTTGTTCCCAGGATTGGATGGTGGGTGCGTTGAACTCTTCCAGTGGATGAACTCGCTAGATCTACGTTTCGCGCTATTTCGCGCGAGGACGTCAAGCTCACAAAATTAAGTTTTGTAGCATCGTTTCGTGGCATGTGGCATCCGCTTTAAAGGCCCTTCGAACGTGTCCATTCATTGTTGTTCCGTTGACGATCGTTGATTCGAAGCGTTTTTAATTTGAGATTTCTTGTATGCAGATTTCAGTTCATGACTGCTTGGGTAGAACGGCAGAAAGTGCTCATCGCTCCCAAACTGTTTCGGAGGCTGATCCCCATTATTTGCTCCATTTTATTCGGGACCCTACTTATTATCCAGTTCACCCGTGTTACCCATGAACCTCAGACGATGTATTTCTTTTAGATGTAAGTAACATAAACCTTATTTGGTTTGTTTCAGGCAATTCGTAACAAGAGAACCCATCAAGAATGCTGCTCCAACGAACGAGGACTCGGTCGAGATGTCGAAACTGGAAGTTCCGTCCACTCGAAAGAAGATACTCCCGAGGAATAATATGGAGGTGTGCAAGCCGATCTACGGACGGATTATGGTCTTTACGGCTATGGACCAGGCATCGGTCAAAGTGTAAGTTCTCCACTATTCATTGCATTGAAGCCGTTTTATTTCGCTGTAATTTAGGCGCTACGGATTCGCCCAACGCTCTCTCGAATGCTACCTGGCGTCGACGAACTACACTTTCGTTCAAGTCAACGTGGACAAGGATGAACGAGTCAGCAAGCATTGCAAGCACAAGTCCGTAAGTCCAAGTTTTCATCCGCGAATTCTTTACTAACGAGCAACATATTACTATTTCAAACAATTGTCTTGCTACTTGTCAGCCACGTCGAATGACTCTTATCAGTTCTGACCAGTCGCAGTGTTCTTGAAGGAACAGGGCGGAAACGTTGTAAAAAGGAGAAGTTTTTGTGTGCTGTCGTGTTGGCAAACAGAAGTGGTTACTGAGGGCTTATCAGGAAGACATTTTGCGTACTTTCACGGTCTCACAAAGCAACGATCGTTGCTAACGATCTCGTTAGCGCTGTTTTTGGAAACATTATAATCAATACTGAAACAGAAAAAATGCAACCAAAAATGTATACCTGATATGTGTACTCTACAAATTTAGACGTACTTCAAGAAACACTGTGCGGCAGCTGTATATCTCGAAGACACCGACTGGATGCTCGTCCTGGACGCCGACACGGGCGTCGTCAACCCGAATCACTGTCTCGAAGAATACATCGACGACCGCGTCGACATGGTCTTCTATGAACGTTTCTTCAATTGGGAAATCGCTTGTGGAAACTACTTCGTAAATTTTGTTGATGTTTCGAACCGCCGTTGAACGATTCGATTCAGATGAAGAACACCGCACAAAGCCGCCGCTTCTTGATGGAATATGCCAATATGGAGAATGAGCCATACAATCCTGGAGTTTGGCTGGGGTTCGACAACGGACCACTTCAAGTAAACAAAACATACTTTGTTCGGCAGCGAATAGCTCTGATTTCTAGCTTCTGATTATGAAATATGTGATGCCGTTCGCGAAGCATATGATCGAGGTGTGCAACAATATGTGGCACTCGTCTAAATCATACGACGAGTACACGAATTACCTGCTTTGTGTGAAGACGTCCCTGGGTAAATAGGATCTTTGTTAGACGTGTATTTATACATGCTCTCGCTTGCAGGAGAACAGAGACTATGGCCAGGAAAACTTCGAATCTACAAAAGAGCTCACGGTTGGGTTCGAGATGGCTGGCTGACGTCGAACTTATGGTGTGACAACGACTTCATGCTTCACGGTTGGAAAATCGAGGATTTGAAGAATGCGACCAATTTCAACAATCCCTTTACTGTAGGTTCTTTTTTCTGTATCTTCAATTGAACTTCTTGTTCAGCAAGACTTCACGGTCTCCGAGTGCGGGCGAGGCTACTCTGGTTGGCACTACGACATGACGAAGAAGAAAAGTTTAGAAGACGTCAAGAAGCTTCTTTTCAACTATGAGAAGCAACAGCAAGGAACGCACCCGAAACAAGGTCGCGAGCCCTATTTCCTTACTATTCCCGATGTCGGTGATTGTTACCCGTTTTGTGAAGATTTTTGATTTGTGTGATGTAATGATAATATGTAAGTAAATTATTAATAAGGCCCAGTAAGTGTAAATCGACAGAGCAGCAAAAGTTCCCGTCTTCAAGAAAGTTGTTATAGTTTAGGTGATGGATGATACGCTCTCTAGGTGAGTCTGCTGATCAGCATTGAAAGGACATCTAAATAAGCAAGTATCTGCTTACAGCGTCGCTGAAGCTTTTGCATTTTTCTAACGTTTTCTTTTGAGGCTCTTCCACTTTTAGACCAGCGATGTACCTCTTGCTGATCCTCACAGATGTGTTGCATTCTGGATGGTCATACCGTATTCCTAATAGCAGATCGCTTTATTATAATGACGGGTTAAAATGAGTACCGGGTTATTGCACAGGGAACTTGTGACACTCATGACACAGGTATTTGAAAGAGGTAAACGAGTTACAAAAACGGGATCGCGTCGTGGAGCTACACAATAATAAAGCACACATATGAAAATAGATTATGGTAAAAAACAGAAAAAAGTTCTCCTTCACATCGCCTCAGATGTCATCTGAAATCAGCTGCTCGGAGTCGTCGCTGCTGGAATTTCGACGGGTAAGTTTCGATAAAAAGCGCCTGATACGCTGAAAAGGAGCGTTGCTCCTTTCGCTAGGGGTATACGTGCTCTTGGACACGTATGGAAGAGGACCAGCGGCGCCGTGCTAAAAAAATCGAAGTTTAGTCAAAAGAACCCAATCTCATTTTAGAAGGTGCTATTGTGGGAAATTCGAACTCGAGGTTCACAGAGGCTGACCACCCTTTGGACAATATGTCGCAACAAACTCGAAACCGCTTACCAGCGAGAATATGATCTGGTTCTCGGCCAAGTAGTCGGGAGGGTCCACGCGATGGTAAGCGCACATAACGCCTTGAGTCTCTGAAACCACACATAGGACACAACGCTACTACGCACGCGTCCGGAGCACGGCGACGACAGAAGCAACAAGTAAACAGTCGCAGAGGGGCGACAACTGTCAATAGAGGGTTATGCTGGAGTCGCCTCTCCGATTTGTGAATTTTTTTTCAGTTCAATTTGCATATTTGTGCGAGGAGAGAATCTTTGAAAAGAGTTGCCGATTGCGGTTCGCGGCAGCCGGTGACACACGGAAGGTCTAAATGGAGAACGGCGGTATGCAGATGGCGCTGGGATTGCTGCTTTGAGTGGAGGAAAACAGTTTTATAGCAAAAACATCAGCGGTAGTGCGAGAAGACGAGGGAAGAGCTGAGGGGAGGAAGACCCAAATCGGGGAAATACAAAAGTGGGAACACGCAGAAAGCCGAGGGTAGCGAGGGAGAAAGACAAAGAAGGGGTGTTGCGGAAAGGGAACGCCAAGAAAACAAATCAGGATCAGAGAAGAAGCTTCGTATGAATCACCATCACCAAAGGATATTCATTCCTCTTTGCTGCTCACTTTGATCTCGGACAAGTGCGTCATTTCCCTGTTGTGATCCTCTGTAGCCGGATTCACAACGTCTGCTTCCGAACGGAAGCGAGTGGAAGAGCGTCTAAGTGTCTGTGATCAGCGTTTTTGATGTCGGCAGAGTTTGGATTATCAGCGATTCAGGGGCGTGAAGTCCGCCCAGATGCTGTGTCATTGTTCAAATGAATGGCAATCCGCCGGGGCAACTGCGCGCTTAAAAAACTGGAAAACGGTGGGGCAAAATAAGGAATCGGCAGGTTTGGGTCAGAGGGCCGTAAACAAATGTCCGTGTGGAAGCTTTTCTGATTTCATACAAGAACTGGCTAATTTTGATCAAAGGCGCTTTAAGTGCAGAAATGGTTAGGGCTTTTCAGTCGTTAATTGCCAATTAATTGAGTTCCAATTTCTGGCTTTTTTGACCAACTTTTTTAGAATGTTTGTATTTTGCGTCGGCGTACTTCTTCTGGGATCCATCTTCTCAGAATTGCCAGCTCCCCATGAAAGCTTGTTGCATTCAGCGCCTCTCCTCACTTCAGTCACAAAATTTCAACATTTACCTCGTTGTGCCGATGTCTTGAATTTCGCCGAACCCAGGCAAGCAAAGCGCAAAATCGCTCGGACAAAGAAATCTTAAAACCAAACCATACAGCTAGCCTTTTCGGAGCCGATGCAGGACGACGGCCACACGTGTTTTTAGTGTTGCCCTTAAAGTATGCTAATTTCCCGCGCAGGTTGCTCTTCCTGCCAGCGTCCGCAAGCAGTGCACCGTTCTCTTCTTTCCATAACTGTCTTCTTCGCCCTCGATCCCTCTTTCGTCGACTGAGGTGGTTTATTGCATTTCTGTTTACTGCAACGGGCGCGCGCAGGATACGGTCGAATTTGCATTTTCTTCGCCTTTTGCGACGGAAAGACGACGAAGAGTCTCCGCTTCATCGCTGCAGTTTCTGTGGAGTCGTGTGTGGAACAGTTCCTCTGCGGCTCGGTCTCTCACCTCATAGCGTGCAACGTAGCCGGAAGGGTTCGCCCTTTGGTCGCTTTTTCATTCTATAGCCACGTCCTGTGCAAGAGAAGGTTTATTGTTTGCGCCGTGGTTCTGCGTGCATTTTGTTGCTTTTTGGGTTTTGTGCAATCGTAATGCGGGGAATCGAGGTTTTCGTACATTCTTTTCATTTTCCGTCGTTTTCGTCATCACTCCCTAAAAGGAAACTTTGGTCTTCTGATCCGCTTGACGCCTCTGAGAAGTTGCAGATGAGACAAAAGCAACGTTTTACCTGAAATTTTCGTTTTTTTCAAGGACCATCGCGTTCTATTTGAGAATTCCCATTGTGACTGGAGGCCTCGGTTTACTCCGGTGTATTTGTTTCTCATGATTCTACCGGGGTTCTGGAGCGGTTCTTCTCGCGGATATGTTGCGCTGGTGATATTTAGGAAATCACTATGAATTTCGGAATCGCGACTTTTTCCCGTGGGTTAGTTTATGAGCAAGGCTGAAAATATTTAAAACGAGCACATCAGGCTCACGCCACGGGTAACCTACAAAGCGCATAGTGAGTGAACGGTATCGCCGGTTCGCAGTATTTTTGTTGTCATGATTGTTGCATATGTGGTCAGAATGCATTTCGAAAACATGAAAACCTACTTATTCGCCAGTCTTTCTTACCAGACATCATTTGCGCTTTCTGTCTTCCGCGACTTCTGTGAATGCCTTAGCTGACCGTAGCTAAAATATGCTGATGACGTCTTGTTTCAGAGGTAATTTCGAAGGGCCACTCAACGCACCATGTCCTCGACAGACGCCCAACTTGTGACGGAACAGCCGTTGAACGTCGCCGAAGACTCTACCGGTGTCGATTCTCATGGAGAACGTACTTTGGATGCCAATTCAAAAAAAGGTTAGCGTTTCGCTGCTCTCTTCTGTCATTTACATGATAGTTATTGATTTGTTAGGTATGGAAGCAGCTCGATGCCTCGTTCCAGCCGTGAAGATCGGACGACAGTCCAGCGGGAGCGAATCGCGGACAGATGAATCTTCCGACGCGTGTGGTGGAGGTGAGAGGGTCGCGGTGATCCTGAACACCCCACTCATTCGATCTGGAATCTCTTTGTCCACTTTCTCTGACTCCCAGATCGAGTGGTCATCAATCGGCAGTTCATCTACAAAGCGAAGCTTTTGCTCCGATAACAATCAGGTAACTTCGATGAATTCTCACAGTCTCAACGCGATTTTCAGAGCACTTTTGTATTTTACTCTCAAGATGAAATCGCCCAGCTGGTCGCCGATCCGAATCCTGCTCGGCTCTTTGAAGTAGGTTGTTTCAAACTGCGCCTCACCTCCAGCCCTCGCGAATTTGTCTTCATAATGTGTTCTGTATTTGGGGAGAAGACTGTAGCAAGACGGCGTTATCAGCAAGCGACAACACAAAATTTCGAGCCGATTATGATTGATTGAACAATTACGCGGATTTTAATGCAACAGCGGCACATTATTGGTGTGGTATTTTTGGCGGTCAGTACTGTTCAAATCACTGCCGTTCACCCAGTTGTTAGGATGACCAAACTTTTGCTTTTTTAATTTCTGTTTCATTCCCTGTGGATCGTTACGTCTGCAATTTCAGGTTTTCACCAACAAGGCCAACATCAAAGAAGCGATGTACAAGCACGACGAGATCAAGCAGCAGACTCGCAAGCACGAAGCAGACTATGTAACCGCCATCTACAACTTGAAGATCGCTCAGAGGTAACTACGAGTTTTCTCTCGTCAAGTAATCATGAATCTTTTACAGTCAGTACGCTGAGATGCGTGAACGAAAAACTCTGTTGCGAAAGGAAGCCAATCTGAAAGCGCAGTTTGAAGAGATCACAGAGCTCTACCGCAATCTGTCCGGACTGGACTTTTCGCACGAAATAATCAGCGAAATCTCGGCTCTTCAAGACCAGCTGATGATGCTGCGAAGCGATGAGAGCGAACACGAACACATGATAAGCGCCATACAGGATCATGTCCAAGCAACCGTGTCGTCGGAGCTCCAGCGTGATCTCCTGTATCAACACAGAAAGCTTCAAGTGGAGTTGCAGACTTTCCTGGGCAGCATGCGCAAACTGGATGCACTTTCTGAGGTCGATCTGAGGATGATCACTGTGGCTGCTAGTATTGGTGGCGCCAGTGAGCAGTTGGAAAAAGCGGTTCCCAGCTTGTTTAAAAGGTATCTTTTTCAATTTAAACTTTTTTATTGTTTCACTCAGAACTGGAGCCGCAACCATCTACTCGCTCAGTGAACAGGAAGATGAGCTCAAGAACCTCCAATCGGCACTGGACAAACTCGATTTGCTTGTCGAAATCCAGGAATCTATTTTCACTGATCCGTCTCAGGAACTCACGAAGGAACAACTCCATCATCAAAGACTGATTAAGAATTCCCGCCGGCCTCACTCCAAACAGACGGGTTGTCTTGGCTCAGTTGTGTCTCTAATCAAAAGGAACCTCTCGCGGTTCAAGAGAACGCCCATTGGACCTATCCGTAAGTTTTTCGTTTTCCTTAAAAATGGACATGTTTTACCGATTAGTTATAATTTTTTCAGGGGATTACATAGTTTACCAGAAGCCAGAATGGATGTACGCTATTAACAAATTTCTTGGCAACTACATCGACTGCTTTCTGGTGGATAACAGCCACGATGTGCGGATTCTTGAAGACATCCTATTTGAAGCTGGTACAGCTTTCAAACCAACGGTTATTGTGAAGCGCTTTAGCGACATTCCCGTCGTGTTCGATGAGCCTGATGCAACTGTATCAACCGTTCTACGAGCCATCCAGTGTCTGGATGTTACAGTATTTAATGTGCTTGTTCTCGCTGCTTCGGTGGCAACGACCACGTTGTGCGAGACCGTTGAGGAAGGGTTGAATATCCTTGCAGACAATGTATGTTTGCCAATATGCATTAACGTATACTTTTGCCTTAGGCTCCTATCAACGTGACGAAAGTTCTGACGAAGCTTTGTGTTGTGCTAGATGCCGATAAACTCAACGAATTCGAAGAGGACGATTTGGTTACCATGGTTCACCAGCTCGAGCTGGAGGACGCGCAACTCAAAAAGCAGAAGAAAGAACTGGAACATGACCTTCAGAAAGTGAGTCGGAACCCTTAAGGTTCACATCACAGTGTTTTAGGCACGTAATGATTACAACGCACTGAAGCACGGGGATGCACCGAAGTCGCTCTGCTTTCCATTCCTTGGATCGCTTGAAGAACGGGTCTTAGGACGGTTTAGCAGATTCCGCGCTGGTAAGAAGGCTAAGGAAGACGAGGGTGCTGAGGCCGAAAAGGTATCCGTTGTCTTTTGTTTATTTTAAGTTTTTCAAGTAGTTTTAGCTGAGTTTGCTCGAAGATCAGTTTGTGCAAACCACCCAGCAGTATTCTGCAACACTGAAAAGGATGGTGAACAATCGAAACGAGCAGGAGAAGCTGAGAGTGGAAGCGGCGAGCGCCTTTGGCGAAACTATTCAGGATCCCTACGACGTCTTTCGTTTGAACGAACGCCGAGTACACATGGTTCATCTGGAAAACGCTCTGATGGAGAAGAGTTTCGATGAACTCCGTGGAACTGCATGGAAGGCCTTAAGAGCATTTGAATCGAGGGCCTCACACATTTGCCTCTTCCAAAGAAAAGTGGCTTCTGCTAAGTTGCTGGAGCTCGAACGAAACGCATCCGTTCAGAATGCGTATCGCAGTCTCCAGTTGAACAGGTCAACTCAGAGGACGTTGAAGATACAAGTTGCTGAGAAGGAGGTCGAGCTGATTCGAGAGAGGTACGGATATGTGCTCTGAGAAGTACTGCAACAGAGGTGCGTTCTTTTAGGGAACGCTTCAGAATTGTGAGCAGCCAGCCTCGTCAACATTCCGTTTCCTCTGAAGACTCCGCACTGGGATCTGAAACGTGTGCTCCGCGCCCCAATAAAGATTTACAAATCTACCTCACTGTGCGGGGAAACCTTTTGAAGCAGCTGAGCGCAATGAACATTCCGTGAGTGAATTAAAACGCGCTGGGACATAATATTGTTGAGTTTAGGAAGGTAGGCCTGGATGTCTCGGATGAAGCCATGCAAAAGCACCGCTTCCTCTGTCGCAAGCGTCACCTGATTTGCCAAGCCACGAACCAAAACAAGATTGTTTCATTAAATGAACTAGATGAGCAGTGCAAAATGGTAGACAAGCTTGTAGCAAGGTTGCTCAGGTCTGTCAAAGACTCTTTGGCCAAATTCTTGCAATTTTTCAACCTGACCGGGAAAATCAGGCTGGACGTCGCAAACCGGAAATGTGAACTGCTGATCAAGAAAGACGATGAAGACCCACATTCGCTATTCATCTCCTTGTCAAGTTGGTACTACTTCAAAACAGCGAAAACGTATTCAGTTTCAGAGACAGAACGGCGCCTCCAGAAGTCAGCCTTGACTTGTCTTCTTCTTGCCTTCTGGGAACAATCGGATGCACCACGTATCATTCTGGATGAAATCCAAGATACCGAGATGCGCGCGATCTTCCTCGATGTCGTCAGCAAGTTGCGCCTGAAGAAACAGTACGTCATGTTGTACGAGCGTGGAAATGTTCCAGACGGCGAAGTCAGTCCGGAGATTACAGCTTTGTGCTAGGCTCTTTGTAACTGACTTTCTCTTGCGTATTATTCAATCTACCTGATCTTTTTCATACTATAAAGGAAATATGGTTGATTCCTCGGCAGAAAGAGGAAAAATTGGGAGACGAATCCTTTTCGGAGCTGATGAATTTGGACAACGCGGAACGTAGGGAGAGCGAAGATGTATGTAAGGTGACCAACCCCACAGCGATTCAATTGATGCAGCCATATGAGTGTACGTGACAAAACCGAAAATAACACGAAATTGTGGATGTTTTTTTGCGTTTATCGGCTTCTGCTTTCGCTTTGTCGTCACAAATGAAGCCTCAATGCTGTCCAAATCAGTCGACAGGATAACGAAAACTTTCAGTGTTCCATTCTTGAGACGTCTGTAATTAGTCCGAATGCAACTTTTCACAGCGTTCTCCCTTCTTTACTTGTTCGTCGCTTTCACGTCGGCAGTGGAAGAATCTGTACAGGCCACAACCAGACCCGTGACCCTTCCGACCGTTCCAACCCTTCCGACCCTTCCGACCCCGCCGACGCCACCGCCACTCCCGACTCTCCCGACCTTGCCCCCGGCTCCGACTCTTCCCCCAGCCCCAACTGTTCCAACTCTACCCACGTTGCCCACCATCGCTCCTCCACTAACGACGCCTCCACCGCTTCCGACTCTTCCGACGTTGCCTACCATTCCCGGTATTCTTCCTATCACGTTGCCAACTCTCCCCACGATTCCTAACGCTGAAGGCGTCACCAGAATCTCGCTGATCAGTGGAGTAAAACTTCCAAACGACTCGCAAATCATGGAATTCGAATACATGCGACTCCGTTACAAGTACGCCGAATTTGTAAACATTGATCATTTTGAGCACTTTCAGGCCGTAAACTCCCGGTAATCGCCCGGTCATAATCGGCCCATCTTGCGTAACCAGTTTGTTCTGAGCTTCTCGAATCTTCGACCACAACAAAAGCACACCTTTAGTCATAGATGTTGTCGTCTTCGGCTAAAAATACTCGAATTTTGCCCTGTTGTCGTCAGAAGTCGTTAGATCTTCAAATTTTGAATTTGTGTAATGTGATGATGAGGTTAAGGAGTGTTCCTATAAAATGGATTCGTGTTTGGGGATATGATAGCAACACGGGAAATGATGTCGACTGGGTCACTTTTTGTATTCGTGCTCTTGTTGGGACTCGTCCTGGCGGATGATTCGACTACTGTAGCTCCGGTAAGTAAGGAACTTTATCTAGCTTGCGCTCCAAAGGTTGTGTTTCCGCTCTTGTCTGGCAAAAACGCTTTTTT
>KN167138.1:11105-39304 GCA_000757745.1 Steinernema scapterisci
AATTATTGCAATTTTGTTCCAATTATAGACTCCAGCAAAGATCTGAATTGTACTGAGTAGACGCACTCCGTTTACCAAATTTTGAATTCCCATAACATTGATTTTCTTGTGTTTTGTTCATCTTACATTAGTGTGGCTTGAGACTGTTTGTCTTGTACCGCTGAAAATCAACTCTAGGATTATTAAGTAATTAATATTTATGCCAGCGGACCCCTCTTCTTTCTTCCCCCTGCTTTTCTGAGGCGCGGATGACGTCTGTCGCCTAAACTCCCGCGTTCCCTAGAAACAATTTTGCAAACCGAGCGAACCTTATTTTTTGCTGCCCATTCCCACGCACTTCCGAAAGCTTTCAACGTGTTTTCCATAATTCTCCGCTCCTGTCGAGACCCCGAAAGTGCACTGCGGATGTTGTGTGTGTTTTCCATTCGATTTACAACCGTCTCCCCAGACTGTAAATCAGTCTACAACTCCTTTTCTGCGTTTGTGCACACACACGCGAGAGAGAGGGGCACGAGGACACGGACGACAAGAAATAACCCTGCGAGAATTCGCAGACTTGTTTGCTATTTGAAAAGGCTGATTTCTGGAAGCAGAAACCAAAATAATCCAGAGGCATTGTTGATTATGAATATCTCGTGGGACCTTCTCTTTCTCGCTCTCCCGCTCCAAACAAGCCGGAGATAATCTTGCGCTCTTGATCTCTTTTGAGAAAAGAAGAAGAGGCTTTTGAAAAGGTTCCTGCTGTTGCCGCTGCTGCGGGTGAATCGGAGGTATCATTTGTCCCCTAAGACCACTGAGACCAAACGGAAACACGTCACAGAGACACTCTCTCTCTTCCCGATTACGGTGAATAAGCCAATTCCGCTCTTTTTCGGATGCACTTGCACATGGACACAAATGGAGTATGCAAAGTTCAAGCGATTAAAACGGGAATCTCACAGCTGGCACCTCTTAGCACATGTTCTCAAGGTAGCTGCGGACATTAGACAGAAGTAGACATGAGAAAACGACGTTTCTGGGAACGCTTGAGGTTGAGAGAGTTGGCGGACGATGGCTATTAAGATCGAGCGCCGTAGGAAACCAAGGTTACACATTTTCAAGGGCTACATATATCCCTAACTTTAGGATTGCCTCTTTCGACGTCTCACGACAATGTGCGCAAATGCCACTACAAGCACCTTTGATACAAATACAGCGTCTCTCGAAAATGCCAAATTGAAATCTTTTGAAAGCTGCGCGATTTGTAGCCGAAGTTCGCTTTTGAACATACCCGAATTATACAATGCTGAAGCATAGCTTGCAAACAGTTTGCAGCCTCAGCAGTACAAAATCACATTTTTGACAACTTCTTTACCGTTGCTTAAATAAAAAGACTTTTAACCGTCCTCCTACGGAGCAAGTCTTTTATGCGATTCTGCGAACGAAAGTTGCGACACTAAAGGACAGCGTCATAAAACCGCGTTAACTAATTGCAGACATCCCCGCAGTCGGACTCGCCGTGCGAACTTTTTGCCAAAGTTCTGCTTCCCAGTTTGCGAATCGCTCTCTGACCTTTACGCTCTCAAAAATGTGTCCACACGAATCGCAACACAGGAAACTTTGAACTGTCTTGTGTTTTAGCCTTTGTCACATCCAGCTTTGACCCCGTAGCGGTTCTCAGACTACGGTAAATGAAAACCGGCAAACAGCAATCTTAGAAACGTGAAATTCTGGCAACTGGTAAACAAGCGATGTAATTTGTATGTGTCATCCCTATTATTTAGACAAAGGATGTATTTCTCAAATTGGTATTTTTGTCACATGCACATACTTTTATCACAAAGACACCGTAATTCGCGATCAACGGTTTCATACCAAAACCATCAATTTGTTGTTTTCGAATCTCGAAAATTCCAAACAACAATTTGTGTTTGTTTTGTGCATTACAATAACGACGTCTACAATCAGGAAAGAGATTGAAGCTACGGTTGAAGCTATCGTGTCTTATGTCGATAAGATGTTGACTGTTATGTCTTCGGCGAAAATGTCGAGGCCTAATGTCGAGGCTCGAGGTTTCCTCTCCTCGACCTGAAAACCCAGATTAGTATCTCATTGACGAAATGGAACCCTTTTTGCTGTAAATGAAGATATAGGATCACAGGAGTCGCAGAGCGTAAATCCGTAAATCCTTGTTTGGATCCTTCGGAGGCATGCTCTTTGGCCCCTCACGTGGCTTCCTCTCCTCGTGCTTCTAATGAACACCGAAAGCGGCTGCAAGTCTTCCGTGCCATTCCCCTAGTCTCTCTTCAGGGAACTTTACCTAAGACCAGTTCGCAGAATTTCCCCCATTTCTTTGTGTTGCCTACGCGACAAAAATAAGGCTGAGAGGCTCCCTCTCCTCGATTCTGTCAACCTGTCATGCACGCAACTTTCTCTCGTTCTACCTTGCACGTTTTGCAGGCGACTTCAAGTGGCGGCGGCTTCACCGGCGGCAGCAGCAGTAGCAGCAGCAGCAGTGAGGAGGTGATCGTGGCCGAAGCGATCGAAATGTAGGTGGCAAGAGTACAGTTTTGGCGAATGCTGGATAAGTGCATTGTTATTCACGGTTTGATTAATTGCCTCCAATGTGCGGCTGATGGGCTCGTCTAACGGCCTCTCAGTGCATGTGTGTGCGAGAGGCAGAAAGAACGGCAACCGAAACTAATGGAATTTGCTTAAACCCTTCTTCAAACAACCGCTTTGCAGCTTTCCCGGCAACGACTCGATCAACATCTTTGTCAACGGCACCTCGTCTCTTCAGCCGTTGGAGCAGATGACGGTCGTCCAGGAGCAGTGATCCTTCCTGCCTCCCGATGGACCCAGTAATCTCCCTTCTGCTGTTCGCTTCCGTAATTCCAAAAATCGACGCCCGTGATTTGTTAGTATACAAAATTAATATTCGTGGCAAGGATAATCTGAATAAATTGGAATCAGCGACTGTGCGACGGAGGGGAGGGGACGACGCCGACGACGGCAACGGCGGGTGAACCAGGAAGAGAAGAGCGAGCGAGGGAGAACTAAACCACAAAGTGGACCAAATTTTTTGGTCAAACGGGTGTAGACTAGATGGCCACTGCTGGAGCAAACGACAAGTGATCGATATGTGTAATTTTACTTCATCCTCTCTGTTCCAAGTCATTTCTGACCGAAAAGAGACGGAGCGAACGAGACGCAGAGAGAGACAACGAGTCGCGAATGTTGACGCGATCCGGTGGGAAAGTTGTCGAACGTGTGTTGCGAGCGGAGCGGGCTGTTGAGCGGGCGAGTGGCGAGCGGGATGCGGCGTTTCAGCGAGGAAAAGAGGGAAGAAAACGGCTGAGTGTTATCTGCCAGCGGGTTGTCTGAGTGAGTGGGACCGTGCGACCGACTGACTGACTAGCCGCTGAGTGACTGATCCGACGTCGCCGCCGCCACCGCCGCGAGATCGTTGAAAAAAGTCCTGTTGTGTGGCGTTGCGTGAGTGATTATCTCGCGAACGGTATACGCGAACGAGTCTCTTATCTCGGATATCAATCGGCGAAACAGGCAGGGCCACAAATGCCACGCTATTTGGCGACCTTGCGGTCGTGGGACAACGACGACGACGGATTCAGCTGCTCCTGCTGCCAGCCGCAGCAGAGGCAGTCTTCGTCTTCGTGGTCGTCGTTCAACCGCCAAAACCAAAGCTTCAACGTTGCCCTCGTCGGTCGTCCGTCGCCGTCGTCGCCGCAGTCGCAATAGTCGTTAGTAAACAGCTCGTTCCTTTTCACCCTTGTGAAAACAACAATCTTATAGTGCGTGTTCGGGAAGAGAAGAAGAAGAGAAGAAACGGGCAAGAGGGAGACAAACCACCGAAGGGAGGGTGAGACTCTAGCTTGGCCTGACCTAAAAATATTGAGCGAGGGAGGAGAAAAAGAGCAGAACAAGACAGAGGCAAAAAGAGACGAACAAGGGCCACAGGCACAGAACGGATCCTTTTCGGCTTTGCGCATTTTTGCTCAATTTCCACCACCGCCCGTTCCGTTCTCGGCATCAACCACAGTATCTCTTTTGAACCCTCTCCCCGTCGCCATCGACGTTGTCGTTGCCGCTTTACACCATGTCCCCCGCTGTCGAAGTCTAAAAATATTGCCTGAACCTTTCCCGAGCAAAAAGTGGGAACGTAAACAAAATGGTTCCTTTCGGTTCTGCACCACCAGCGGCGTCCCTCTCCGGCAGCAGCGGCTAGTACAGTTCAACAATGCAAATTAGGAAAAATTACTAACAGAAAACGGTCGCACGCGCTAAGCCTCAAGCATTTTCCGACCACTTATCGCCACGGGCGCAGTTCATTCTTTACAATATACCACAAACGCATACACCTGCTCCCGCTTGGGAGCACATTTCGAGGCGTTTGCTGGTAGCGGCTTCACACTCTTTCAGTTGTTCCCATTCTTGAACTTTCCGCTCGTCCACCGAACCAAAGGTCAAAATAAAACTGCGCTTTTCTTCTTTTTGCTGATGCTTTTATAGTTTTTGCGCAATTGTTTTCAGCGAGCGAAGCGTCGGGAGGAGAAGAAGAAGGCCTCGAAGTGTCCCTTTGAGAAGACAGCGAGCGAGAGGGGCAGTTGTTTCTCGCCGTTGATGGTAGTGCAGTTTCGAGTTCGGATGAGAACCGTGTTTTAAAGCGCTTTTGCATTATTCTCGTGTCAACAGCCGAAGCTATTCATCCGGCTGCGAGCAACGCCCGTTTTTCCGCCTGCAGAAACTGCCGAGAGTCTCGATTTGGGGCGGAAAGTGAAGCGAAAACGACCAAAACAACAGAGAGGGCGGCCAGGACGCTCGTGCGCCCCGGCATCAGGCATTTGTCTAAATTTAAATTTATTGTTTTGGGGAGTACTTTTTACAAGCGGCTTGATAGTGCGTTTGAAACCGGCACTCAGCCGCGAGTTTCGGCCGCTATTGTTGTTGTTGCTCCTCTCTTCCTCTCTCTATCTCCCACTTTCGTTTCACTTTCTGTGCTCGAGTCCGCTTTATCCACTCGATATATCTATCAGCTGATTGTGTTCGACCGCCATCGGCTTCTCTGTGATTTCAGTAGAAGAATGTATTAGTGCTGGTTCGTGTGGGTACAAAGCGGGAAGCGGAAAACCGCGATATAATTGGCCGACTTTATTACTCCACGCGGCGTGTGTTGCTTTGTTGCAGAGACAGCTGCATTTGCATACAGAGCACAAAGGTGAATGTGGTGACGCTTTTTGTTGTTGTCGGTTCTGCTCCGCTCGTTTTCTTATTCTGTCGCTGCTGATCCACCTTCTCGGGGACGCTCCCCATCATATCTCTGAATCAGATCGGCCTTCCGAACACCCCGCCGTCCTTCTCCTCGCCGCACTCTTCTACTGAGTTCACAATATCACTCCCGCACCTTCGTGAGAACGGCGCTTAGCCCCGGGGTGTGCCCGTGGCCGTGGCTACGTCGACTCGCTTCAGCTCCCCGTGCCCCTTTGCTTATATTTGCACTTGTGGCCCTCGAGCAGCATTAACCGGTCCTCGGCCGTCACCTATTTATTTATTGAAATGCGACCACACACGCCTTATTTGCAACTTGTGTCCGCAAAATCCCCTTCTCCGACCGATTATCACTCTTTTTGTCCGCCGCACCTTTGTCGACCCGTCGCGTTTTTATTAGTCTATGTGGAAGTGACCAAGTTGGAAACAACGGCGCGCCGGCGTCAACACAAGAGGCGATCAGACAACGTTTGCCTCGTCTTCTGATTAGGTGTCATAAACCGTGCTGCGTTCCGAAGAAAACACTGTTTGCTCGCGTGTCCCTGTTTCTCGGTTCGCCTCATCAATTTGAGGTGCCTAATTTTCTGTTCGCCCCCTCTGGCTCGCCGCCGCCGATTTCGTTTTCATTGTGCGCGGCGCTGCCATGCACGCCGCTTTATTCAGTGGAGTTATTTTGGATTCGGCGCCGCTGATAGCAGCACGCGATGGGCGGCCGAACCGCGTACGGTCGGACGGCCCCCGAAGAGGTGGAGTTGCGAAAGTCCCTCCTTCCTTAAGCCCCTCAGCAGCAATCCCGGCCGCTGCAAATAGGTCAGAACGAGAAGCTGGCTAGGTATATGCGCTTATTGGCACTCAAGCACAGTCATGTGCGCGGTGCTTGTGCCCTCTCACGCTG
Organism: Steinernema scapterisci; assembly: GCA_000757745.1. Lineage (NCBI taxonomy): Eukaryota > Metazoa > Nematoda > Chromadorea > Rhabditida > Steinernematidae > Steinernema > Steinernema scapterisci. The sequence continues at coordinate 17,266 of KN167138.1, forward strand.
ATTCCCGTCGGACGCCTGAGAAGTGGTCGGTCGCTCCTCTGGTTCCACTCCTGCAACAGTCGTGGCCCTACACTAATGTCCAATGAATTTCAGATGACTCATGTGTACGCGCTAACGACCGCCGATTACGTGATCTTCATCTCCTTCTTGTCGGTGTCCATCTTGGTCGGACTCTTCTACGCTGTCAAGGAGTACCTCGAAAAGGACAAGAAGAAGGCAAACGGTCACGATGTGAGTTTCTCGTGCAGAACCAGCCGCTAAATTTCGTGTTTCAGGCCCAAACTGACAACTACCATCTCGGAGGGAGGCGAATGCCCATCCTACCTGTGGCCCTTTCACTAACGTCGACGTTCCTGTCGGGTATCACGCTGCTGGGGACACCTGCCGAAATATTCGATAGAGGTAATTTATTTTGCATCAGTCCGCTGCCCTGCTCGCTGTGTTTCCTTGCAAAGTTTATTTTTTGCCGCGCTTATTGCTGCAGCGCTGATGGCTTTCAATAGCGCCATTTCTGATTAGCGTTATTGCTTGTCTGCGTTCCTGAGGCATGAGCCGGACAGGCCAAAAATGTCGCCTTGTCCGGGAAGAACCTTTCACTTTAAGGAATTCATTTTCTGACTCAAATTTCACTGCAGAATTTTTTCCACGTTGCAAAACACCGTGAAATTTCTGGCCAAAGCGTTCGCATTTTCAGGAAGTCTGCGACCCGATGCTCGCTCACAGCGAGTGTCAGTCTCTCGGGCAAAGTGTGCAAAAGAGCCTTCTTTTCCTCGCCCCATGCAAACTGGCGAGCGCTGGTGCCATTTGGTCTTTCACCTGAAGCTACCCTGAAATGATAAACTGGGCAAACTTCTCCGTTGTCTTTATCACCGGCGCTCGCCTTAAAACGTGATGTTATTGTGATAATGACGAGCAAAACATAAACTGTTTACACTTGAACAACAGCAGCACTTCCGCGATCCGAAAACGCCATTCATACGTTTACATTTTCCGCATATTTCAGGCCTACTTTGGATCCTCTACTACCTTTCCTGCTCCATCGCTCTGATCATCAACTCGGTCGTGTTTCTGCCCATCTTCTACCACCTGAGCTCCACTTCGATCTACGAATATTTGGAACTCCGCTTCCACTCCCGGGCTCTCCGAAAATGCGCCGCTCTGACCTTTGTCATCCAGACTCTGATGTCACAGGGCGTCGTCATCTACGGACCCTCGTTCGCGCTTTCTGGAGTGACCGGTATGTCTACCTGGAGCCTCATTTTGACCATCGGTATGGTGTGCACGTTCTACACGACAATCGGGGGTGTGCGCGCTGTGATCTGGACGGACACTCTGCAGGCAGCTTTAATGTACATCGGCATCGCCATTTTGATTGTGAAGGGTGAGTGTGACGCTGGGAAAACGGACTAATTGAATTATTTCTAGGTGTCGTCGACGTCGGCGGACTTGGTCGGGTTGTGGAGGTGCTGCAGGAATCGAAGCGCATCGACAATGCTTGGCGTATTGACCCGAATCCTGCTCAGGTATGTTGGCGCCTGAACTTTTGAACCCAAGATCATACGAATTATCGAAAACCCCTTAGAGTGGCGAAGTTTTATCTGCTAATGTCCAACAATTTCAGTACTACAGCATGTGGGTCCTTCTGTTCGGCGGTACCGTATTCTGGATGGGCGTCCACGGAACGAGCCAAATGAGTGTGCAGCGGTACAACTGCTTGCCGTCACTCCAAGCCGGTAAACAAACAACTCCGCGAAACGTAATTTCACCAAGCCGCTTACAGTACGCACCGTTGTCCGACTGACCATTCCACTCTACATTGCCCTCACCTGCATGTCCTGCTGCATCGGCATCGTCATGCTCGCCTACTTCTACAACTGTAACCCCATCGAAACGGGTGAAATCAAGGGTTCCGACCAACTGGTTGTTTTGTTTGCGGTTAAGGTTTTGACTACAGGTTAGTGAACACCTTTACCAACCATATTGCGGTATTTAGACTTCTCTTCAGGTTCGTTCTCGGGATTGTCGGGTCTCTTCCTTGCGTGTATGTCGGCCACCACCCTGAGCACTGTCTCCACCGGTGTCAACAGTGCAGGAGCCGTTCTCTACGAAGACTTTGTGAAGCCTTTTACTATCGATCGGTTTTCCGAAGAAGGAGCTTTACGCATAAATAAGGTGAGCTTTCCAAGACCGTTCTTAGTGAACCAGAACCCTCATTTTTCAGTTACTGGTAGTTGTTTGCGGATTCATTGCTACAGGTGTCGCTTTCTCGTCGGGTCCACTCGGAGGCATCGTTCGGGTTTGCGTCAACTATTCCATACACGGTTACTAATCTCTCAATTTAGGCTTCGTTCGGCTTGTTAAGTGGGTTCAATGGACCGGTAACGGGAATTTTCGTTCTCGGAATTTTCTTCCCCAAAGTGTCGGGTCGCGCCGTTCTCTTCGCTTATGTGACCGTAATCTCGCTCGTAATTAGCTACAGCACGTGGACTTTCTTCGAGAACCCGTTCAAAGGTAAACAGCACATGACTGAGCACATACTGAAGGCGCTCATTAACTAATTGCAGGATATTTTCTGCCGACCAATTCCTCGATTGAAGGTTGCAACGGGGTTAATTTCACGCGGCGCGAAGAGGTGACCGCGTATGACGCGCATTATGGAAACCCTGACGTCTTCTACCTGGCTCGAATGTAAGTGCCACTTTCAGCGAGAAGATACAAACAGCAGCGAACCCGAAAACAGTTTGATAAGTAGCCTGTCGGCACGTCCATTTGTTTTTAAATTAGCAGCCCACAGACAACGCTGACAGGCGTCAAATTTATTAACGACGGCTTTGCAGGTCCCCTTATCTGATGTCGTTCTTCGGCGCCACGTTCACCGTCATCTTCGGCAACCTCTACTCTGGCCTCTTCCCGCCTGGTGACGAGCAGTACAGCTCAAAGCGTCGCAACTCGCTCACCTACTTCGGACGACCCAGGAAACTGACCGAGGACGGCAGCGAGTCGAAGGCGGAACTCGGAGTAAGCGAGCCCTCTTCCCTTTGCACTTTGAGCACTTCCTCTCACACTGTCAAACTATAACTTTATGCACAAATATCCACAAGCTGTTCCGGTGACTACAGTAAATCCACGACTACGTTTTCTACAAGTTCCACACAAAGACGACGAAAATATAACTGAGACCGCACTCCGTTCCCATCACCCCTCGCACTCCTCCGTCCCATCAGCTTCGCACTTTCCCTCCGTTCCCTTCTTTCCTCACTCGTTCCACTTTCTGTCGTGGCTCAACTTCTCGAGCATGTTGCCTATGACATCAAAGAACGTAGTCCAAGCCTTCTTCACTTCAGGCGATCTCTGATGAAGACACGGATACAGTACTGCCACAAATTCGGGCAGCATGTTCTGAAACGAAACTCAGCAATGGAATCACGCTGGTCAACGACGACGAGGCTTACATGAATATGAAATTGATGGACTCCATGCCGGACGTGGGCGTCGGCGATGCGTCGGAGAACTCGAGTTAGCTCCGTTTCGTCGTCCAACGCCCCAATCACGCTGTGTAGCCCTTTCATGTAAATCTGCACGTGTCGTCGGAGTTGATCCGACGAGACGAGTGCGCTGTCCTGGATCGCTCGGAACTGCGGCCACATCTCCTTGTAGTCGGGGTACTCGGCAAACAGTCTTAACGTACAAACTTTTATTCTTGTCTCTTTTCGTGGTGGCTAAAGATCTTATTTATTTATTATTTGTTGTACAGCATTTGTTATCTGTTCTTGTTCTCCTCGCCCTCTTTTCCGCCCGCGTCTCCTCGGACTCCTTCTCCTCCCGAATTTTCATTTCTGTCCGCATTTGTACTCTTCAGCTGTAGATCATACGTGTTTTTACAGCAACTCCGGTCCCCCTAGTTACTCATCTCGGTTCGGACAGGTGCTCTCGTACCTTCCATACTCCCCCTCCCCTCTCCTACCGATTCTGACGGATATCTTATGATCTTTGACGACGAATGTGTATCATTAAATACGTTGTGGTCTCACTAACCTCACAAATACGTTGAGTCCGTTTCTTGTCGAGTCTTCTTCCATTTTCTTGAACGTGTCACGAATTATCTTCTTTGCCTCGTCCGTCAATAGAACGTATTGTGTTTTTATACATTGCGGCGCTGGAACACATTCACACATGAACAGAGAGCAGAGTAACCAAAGGTCGCCGCAGCCCGCGAGTTGCGAACATCGCAAGGTCGTCGCGGAAGCGGAAGCTTTTGTGAACCCGAACACTCGCCGGGTCGTGGAGAGTTAGCTTCGTTTCGCACATTAATTCAATTTTCCAAACCGGTTTACACGAGCAGACCAGTTCCATCGAATCATAAGCCGGATTGCCGGCGGAATTTCATAATTGCTGATGAGGTTAGAAGTCAGGTTTGATAAGAAACGCGCCATGGAGAGGATTCCTTTCATGCAAAGCTGACTTGGTTTGGTGGACCGAGAACTATCGGGACTTCTAATATCGGGTACATTTGTCATAGAAAGATTCAATGTTGCCGTACTGTAACCACCCTTTGTCAAAACTTCTATGTTACACGCGTTCAGTGCGAGACTAATAGTCAGTAAGACAGAAGCCATCGATTGCGGGAAAGGGTAGCTTCAAAATCAGCCTGCTAACGCAGTCATCGCGGATTTACTCGCAGTGTAAAAGTTTGAATGCTGAAAACTCCCATCTCTATCTTAAACTAGCAAAACGGCTTTTAGCATATCTCGCACTTTGTTTGCTAGAAGCCTGAACGATCGGTTATCATGCGTGCTCTTTGTTCGGCAGATAAAATCTCCCAAAACATTTTTGCTCTTTCACACGTATCGCAACTCCGGATTCACAAATATCCGAACCCCCGAAGTCCCAAACAAAAGCGGCGCATGCAACAACAGCCAGAAAGTTTACAGTGAAAGTGGCGCGTTTCAACGAAAATCCATTCCGCCGCAGGCACGAGGCAAAACATTGGAAATGGCAGGCGTGGAAACATTTCGAAAATGCGGAATTTGATGAGAGCACCAGATTAGCGATATGCAAAACTCCGAACGTGGTTATCAAGGGCAATATCGGGCGTACGTGCAGGTTTAACCGGTCAATTGATGCTGGCTGATATGCAAATGATGTTCTACGGGATACATTGTGTTGCAGTTTTGAGATGGGTAGCACTTTTCGGAAATCGAAAAATGGAACTTTTCGTTCTAAATGCTTCTGTGCTGATGGCAGAGTGTTCACTTAATCGAGCGGGGTGCTTCGGTTAAGTCCAGAAGATTACCGCCAAGTGCTTATGTGCTTCGATTCTACCATACGAGACAATTACTGCGACTTAAAGTTATATTTTACGCAGTCTCCAACGAGTCTCAGCCAAGCCCCGAACCTGTCCATAAACACTCGCATAAAATTTATTGCTTGCTTTTAATGGGAACACATGTGAAGTCGTTGACCTATCGCAGAGTTGGGAATGCAAAAACAGCTTAATGGGATCCGCATTCCCGTGTAGGGATCTCTGTCCAGAAAACGTTTGCTGCACAGATTTCCAATTACACCTATGGGTCTTTGCGGGATTTCACTAAAGACTCTCCTCTCCAAACAATTTGGAAATTAATATTCTTGAGTGTGTAGTGGAAGTGTCCAAAATAGCCCAGAGCGGATTAGACACACCTGTGGGCTTCTCAATGATCGCGCAATTGAGCCGATTCCGGGAAGTCTCCGATCAGGGAAAGGCTGCCTAATCCGCTCATTTAGATTGTGCCGTGGACGAATCCGGGATTGAAAAGAGTGACGCGTGGTCCGCTCTTTCCGATGCACGCTCGATTCTAAAGATAGGTGCGAAAATGGCATTTCCGGAGAATTGTCGAAAGTACATGCTACGTTTGGCTCACGACTCACTACAAACATGTTCTCTCGCTAATGAGAGTTGTTTGCAGACACAAATGCTGGTTTGGGTTCACGTGAATTTTTCGCAGCAAACTCAGCTAAGTTTTTCGAAAAGGGAGAAGACATTTCCCCAAAGAAGGCGAGTTAGAATCCAAGTCACTCAGTCAGGTTGTTTTCTATCGCTTATTAACATTTTCGGATACCGGCTCTTGGCATTTTCTGCATTTCACGGCCAGGAAATAGTCTTTTGTATCGAATTCAACGAAAGCTGTTTTGTTGATTTTATGAATTCGTATCTTTACCAAACTCACTTCCTGCTTCCCACACAAATTCCATGTCACACAAGCATTGCAATTAGCCGTGCTTGTTTACGGACTTGGTCAGTGACTCACTGATCAAAATTTCGCATTTCTCGTGTTCCTCTAATTGTACGTAATTGTGTTCACGTCAGGTGAATCCACCACGGTTTGTGGAAAAACCCACGTATGCAAGAGATCCGCATACGCGAGTTGGCTTTCATCTAAAGTCAGGGGACCTTCCATTAATTGCCTCGCCAAAACTGTATTTCCAAGCTCCACTCGGCCCACAACGATTTGGAAATTGACGCTAACTTCGCGTTTGCCCACGACCAAACGCAACAGCGATTGTAGCTTAGAATAAGTGACAAGATGGCTTACCTTCGGAAGAGGACGTGTTCACGCCGTCCTCGTGGTTTTCGTCGATTCGGATAACAGGATCAGCGTCGCCACGGTACATGGTCACAGGGTTGGGAGAGACAAGCTGAAACAGGATGCAGTAAAGAAGGGTGAAAAGATTTATGAAAACCCGCACACACGGATACATTGCCAAAGTATGACGCAGGCAATAAACAAGAGAATCAAGGAAAGATTCAGACAATATCGGTGTCAGGAACGCTTTCGGTCACGTCCCGACATCTCATTATCATCAAGCGATATTCACAAATTTTCTGGAAAACGCAGCCTCACCAACGAGGCATCACGTGATGAAGTCGGTATTTATTCATTTCATAGCTTCGCGGCTATTTACAAGAACGTTCGACACACCTGAGGAAGAAGCCTCACGTCCAGAGACCAACGTCACGGAGACTAATGGGAGCCTCAAAAACACCTAGTTATATAAATCGGCCGCCAATATGGAGGGCACTCATGATTCCCGTTGTCTTAAAAGCTTCCGATGCCACTACCGGAAGCGAGACTGAGCGGATCGGCGAAGATTTCTGGGATGTGCAAGGCAAGGCCCGCCAGACCAGATTTAGTCAGTCGTTTACGTCAACAGACCCAAAGAAGATTAAATGGGAAGCTTGAGGAACCTTGTCATGACAATTACTAATTTTCCGAGAAATTCGTGAGATTCGGCGATTTGCGAATCTACAGGAATGATCCGACACTTTTGAAAAAATTGGTAGTTTTGGTCGAATACTTCTAAAAATTTCCTTGTTTGCATTTTCGCATTTTGTATCTCATGAAAGTTTCAGAATTGAAACTATTTTTTGGGCCTTACCTTGGCCAAACGTTACAGTTTGTACTTTTTCAAATATTAAATGAGAAGAGAAGGGAGGATTTGTTCGATAATGCTCAAATCGCCTATAAAAGTCGGCTTCTGGCAAGTCCAAAGGCAGTGAAACGACAGAGAAAAAACATGGAGTAGAACAAGGATAGTGGAATAGATTTCCCGCGGAGACAACTTGTGATGCTTGAGGAAAACAAGCATGGTTCCATCAAATACCGCCGAAGCCCCTAATGACCTCCGTTGACGTTATTTTCGTTGACTGATATGCGAAGACGGTTTCGCAAACAAGCGTCAGCGCTTGTTATAAGAGAAGTGCTCTCAAACAAATTTGGAAGCCATGAATACGAAGAGGTTAACTGTGTATATACAGTAAGCCCGGTTCGTGGTCCTGCTCAACACAATACCACGTTAAAACGAGCTGGAAAGATTTGACCGCCGAAGTCATTTAAGAACTAACAAGAAATGGTTCTAACAGTTTGCAGGAAACATATACTGTTCGCCAAAGATGTCAGCCAAAGCACTTTGCAAGTCTTTCATTGCTACCAATAAACTTTGGAATATTTTATTTTTTATCACTTTTGGACTTGTCGGTCTCTGATTCCTAAGTTCAGCAGTGTTCGTGTTCTTCCCAATTACTTCGGCAGGTTTCCTTTCAGCTGCCGATTTTCAATTTCGCACGCACGTATTCTAATTTATTCTGCCGACCTTTCCACAAATTCAGCGGCATTTTCATCTTCGCGACTCGCATTCACGTCGGAATCCTTTTTTCGCTACTGGACGCTCCATCAATACACCGCTGGTTGCATGAACAAACTTTAGATAATGTAAAGTCTGAATCCGGATTCCGAACCTCTTGCTTTCAAACTGAAACTTCTTTTCAAGCAATTATTCACTGAAGTAACACGTAATTTTTGTCGCCCACTTGTTCATTAGAAACTCACGTGAAGAGAAATGGCGTCACCCGCGCTTTGGTGACCTTTCACATCAACTGTGCTTTTCCATAAATTAATTGTCACACAAGATACTAATATTAATAAGAAAATATCCTTTGAAAACGAGAGAAATCGGAAAAAAGAAAACAAGAAACGATCTTTTGAACTTTTATCTATGCGGTTCGAGCCGAATTTATCTAGCGTTCTGTTCACGGACATAGTTAAGAACACATGCCCATAAAAAGGGCGCCACGTTATCATATCATTGATATCAGAGTCAATTATGTAGCCCTGACCTTTTCACGTCATTTCATTCTTGTATCACCTATTTGGTTCCATTCATGAATTTCGAAATCTTAAACCGGAGTATCTACTGGTCGAAACTCTAATCTTCACTCTTTTCAACTTTTACCGACGTATTTTCCGTTTCGATCACCTCTCTCCCATCGACCTTTCAAGGCGAGTCTTGCATCCGGTTTCGTTTGATACGTCCGGTATCAACAGTCAACGCGATTTTCATCATAGGTCTACTTTTGATTAAATTGTGGATTCACATTTTCGTACAGTGTTTTTCATGTCTGCAGAAATGGGTTGTCGAAACCGAGCAATAAAATTCACTAAAGGGCACAGTTTCGCAAAGTGCAGACTGGCGCTGAAAGGATGCTCCTTGCAAAAATCAAACCAGTGGAAGCGCGTCTTTTGCAGAACTTCTTCCGGACTGTGTGTTCACGGATCTTCGCTTCCGTTTGAGCACAACATTTTGTTTATGTTTTCGCAAGTTTTCCCACTATCCGGAATGTAAAGTTCTGGCGTCAGTTGAGATCGGCTATATTTTTCTTTTGATATAAAAGTGTTTCCAGCCCAGACCAGGCGTCTTTTGAATTAGATGGAAGGTCTTCGAGTCAAGGTTGTTGCATTGTTTGTTGCCATGATGTCATGGTGTCTCCCTTTAGCACGCTCCACTTTTTTCTCGTTCCGTGAGGGTCCGAGAAGATCACCGCGACCGACTGAATGGCAAGTTGTTCACATCGCATCGGGACTTTTCCTAGCGGTCGACGCGAACAGTCCGGCGCGCGGTGACGCTCAACCCAGGGCGTCACTTCTAGCCTCCGCTCGCCGTGGATCTTTCAGGCCGACTTCCAGACCAAAACAAAATTGGCGATTCGATCGGTCGGTGTCTGATCAAACGCCTCCCGGTTGTGGGCTCGCTTGCACTTGGCGCATTGATTTGACCGTCTTCGAGTGGTTCCTCCGCTAACTCGCTCGAACCGAGGCGCCGAGCAACGTTGCTGCGTGTTTCGGGCCGCTGCGGCGCCGATGGGGGCGCTAGGCTCGCCGTCGTCGTTGTGGAGGCTTGCGTACAACAACCCGACTTCTTCGACTCTTTTATTTGTCTCGCAGGCATTTTGCAGCTGCTGAAGCGGCCACGGCCGTCAGCGGTGGCCGCATGTTTCTCTTCCAGAGGAGTCTGGCGTCGCTGTTCCGTCATTTTTGAATGTAGCCTCTTCGTTTTCCATTCGATAACTCTCGCGCACGGAGCTCCATTTCCGCCTCCCCCGAACGAGGACGTCGTTTCCTCGCTACGTGCAGAATTGCAAACATGCTACGACCTCTCCGAGCTGATCTCTGTTTTTCGTCGCTATTTCTGGTCAGTTCTCATTTTCGGCGCTGCATTCCTGCAACGCCGAGTGATTCGATAATGCACTGACGTCGCTTTGTTATCATTTGTTTCAGTTCACGTAAACTCTGCGTGCGACAATTCGTGCACCTCGAATGTTTCATTTCTCACTTTGTTTTGTTTCAGAACGCCGGGGACAATGAGTGTGTTATCCGGGACTCCGCAGGCGCTCGTTCGTCAGATCACCAACGCGCGGTAAGCATTTTACTCCTTATTCGATATCTTCGAGGGTTGACAGCATTATTTGTGTTGTTATCGCTGTCGAAGCGCCCGTTTAGCACACGAAAATGGAATCGACAAATACAATTTTTAGTTCTTGCTAAAATGATTATCAATTTGCTTCATACAATATTTTTTAAATAATTGCTTGAAGTTTGTTCAAATGTGATATTTTTGCTATTTATACCAAATTGATTGTACTGGCGCTAGACTTTACCAAAAACTTGTTTGTGGCATGTTTTTCCGTGTTTTGCGAACTTTTGATTGATTCGAATCACTGGTGTCTCAACCGAATGTCCTCAGATCGTTGTTGTTCGTTTTCAAAAGTACATACGTGTTTGGATGTGATTTCAATAACCACCACGCACTACACATCGGCCTCTTTTGCCGGGGTTTAGTTTGGATCATAAATCTGATCGAAAGAAAGCATTGTAATAGGTCAAAGCGCAGATGACGTGATTTTTCAGATTGGACGATATTTAATTATCGGTTGGTTTCAGATTCGCTCGAAGCATATCATCCTCTTCAACCGATTTTGTGAAGCACGCTCCACCACCCGAAAATGAGACACCTGAACAAATGGCCCTCCGGAAGCTTTACCGCAAAGAACGTATTACTCCGGCCAAGCGTGGAATTGACCTTCTGAAGACCCCTCGTCTGAACAAAGGAATGGCATTCAGTTTGTATGAGCGTCAATATCTCGGACTCCATGGTCTCCTGCCCCCGGCATTCATGACGGAAGAGCAGCAAGCTTACCGCACCCTGAAGAAACTTCGTGAACAGCCAAACGATTTGGCTCGTTACATCCAGCTTGATGGATTGCAGGTAAGTTTGAGCTAGTATGGCGTTAAAGAGAACCTATCGAATTACAGGACCGCAACGAAAAATTATTCTACCGTGTGCTTTGTGATAACATTAAGGAATTGATGCCCATTGTCTACACACCAACCGTTGGGCAAGCCTGTCAGCATTTCGGTTTTATCTATCGCAATCCCAAGTAAGTCGTTTCATGTTGTATGTTTATATGTAACGTCAATCATTGCAGGGGTCTCTACGTTACCATGAACGACAACAGCATCAGCAAGATCTACCAAATTCTCTCCAACTGGCCTCATCAGGACATCAAGGCGATCGTGGTCACTGATGGCGAACGTATCCTCGGGCTCGGCGACTTGGGAGCTTATGGTATTGGTATTCCTGTTGGGAAGCTCGCGCTTTACGTCGCTTTGGCTGGTGTCCATCCTCACCAGTGCCTTCCCGTCTATCTTGATGTTGGAACCGACAATAAGGTAATTTTTACTATTTTTTTGGTAGCCATAAGCCATGGCCTTGCACAAAATATTTATCAAAATTATGTTTCTTTAAACGTTTAAACAATTTTTCTGTTTCAAACGTTTTGTTAATCAACGATACCTCCAACAAACAACAAGTGTTAACACGTTCTGCTTCTTCGGTTTTAGATTCTATTTGTTGATCGTTTTGATGAGATAGAATTATTTCAAGTTTCACAAGTTTTTGATTGGCTTGTGTCCATCCTGCAAAACTTTTATTTTTATAATTACGATTGATTTAATTTATTTGATACTTTTCAGGAACTTCTCAACGATCCCTTCTACATTGGACTTCGTCATCGCCGCGTACGAGGACCCGACTACGACAGTCTTCTTGACAACTTTATGAAAGCTTGCACGAAAAAGTAATTTTAATCGCACAAGTCAGTTTGTAATGAAGATGTTTTTCTAGGTACGGTCAGAAGACCCTTATCCAGTTCGAAGATTTCGGAAACCAGAATGCCTACCGTCTTCTCGACCGCTACAAGGAAAAATACTGCATGTTCAACGACGATATTCAAGGAACTGCATCCGTCGTCGTGGCAGGCCTCTTGGCTTGCACTCGCGTGACCAAGAAGAAGCTCTCGCAAAAGAAACTTGTTTTTTACGGAGCTGGAGGCGCCGCCACTGGAATCGCCGAAATGTGCGTCCGTCACATGCAGAATGAAGGGTCCACATTCGAAGACGCGTGCTCCCGCATCTACCTGATGGATATCGACGGTCTTATCACAAAGAACCGCATGAAGACCCTTAACGAACGCCATCATCACTTCGCCAAGGACCTGCCCGACACTAAGGATCTTCTCGAGGTGGTCAACACCGTTCGTCCCGACGGCATTATCGGCGCGTCCACCGTTCGCGGAGCATTTACTCCCGAAATTATCGAATCTATGGCCAAGATCAACCAGCGTCCCATCATCTTTGCCCTTTCCAATCCTACCACCAAGGCTGAATGCACCGCGGAAGATGCGTACCGCCTCACTAATGGTCTCGTGCTCTTCGCCAGCGGTTCTCCATTTGCTAACGTCGAGCTTAATGGCCGTCTGTACAAGCCTGGACAGGGCAACAACGCGTACATCTTCCCCGGCATTGCCCTCGGCGTTATTCTCTTCCAAGTCAAGCATATCCATAACAAACTATTCCTTCTTGCCGCCAAGGTAACAACACATCTCTCATTTCTGTCTCAATCGTGCTGTGAATTTTCAGAAAGTCGCTGAATCAGTAACCGAAAAGAACCTGAAGGAAGGCCGCATCTATCCCCGTCTCAAGGAAATTCGGGAGATCTCCATCAAGATCGCCGTTCAAATAGCGGAGGAGTGCTACAAAGACGGCACCGCGCTTCTCTACCCCGAACCTGAAGACAAGGAAGCTTTCATCCGCGCTCAGGTCTACAGTGTTGACTACGATGAGCTGATCAACAAGACCTACGACTGGCCTGCGCAGGACATGAAGCACGGATTCCCCATTCCGCCTGTTCGTCGTGTCAGCATGGATGACTAGTTCAGAAGAAGGGTGGGCTATGGGACCGTAATTGTAGCTGATCTGAACTTCAGTCATCACAACGTGCCGTGTCTTCCTCTATCTCTTTTATAGTTTAGCGGGTTAGTATTTGCTCTGTAAACCTTGCATAGTACGTTTTCCCTCACACTCACATAGGTGCACGTCGATTTACTTTTATATCATTATTATTATTATCTGTTTGTGATGAATGTTGTTCTTTGGTGATTGTCGATGATAGGAGTAAAAGATTTCATTGAACATTTAGATCCTTGCTCACGCAAACAAATCATATATATGACATACGATGCTCAATGTACAGTTTGAGCTACTGAGTAATGGATGTAAGTGTTACCGGCCTCTTCCGCGCGCAATCACACAGAGTTTACATTCTGCGTAGCAGATATTACTACGAGACGTTAATTCTTAACGTTTACTGACTGGGCCGGCCCATCCCGCTTTTGTGGCTCCTTGTACCGAATGCGAAAGTTCCCTCCGGACGTCTTCGTTCACTTCGAGCAAAAACCGTTCACCGCCATCGACCGCAACAAAGAAGGTGCACAGATCAGCCGTGCCCTCAACCGACCGCTTTGTGCGAAGCTACGTTTCGCACCTCGCTCACAAAAGAGGGCAGCTGCGCTCGGAGTTTGAATTCGCAATGAGGCACAAGGAGGTGAGAAACACATCTGGTGACCCAATGCCGAAAGCGGGCGTCGGCTCGGCAAAACGTTTCCTCGAAAATTTGCTGTTTCTGAAATCGTCTCGGAAAAGGCGGCGATTGACGCAGGTGCTTCCGACTGCGATGTAGCAAACACATATTGGAAAGAGAAATCAGGGGTACTGTACGCAAAAGACTGTGACGTTCATAAGGTAATAGGGTAATAAAAACACTTGCTATCAGCTTAATTACTTCGTTAGATTACAGCTCCTTGATGATACTGTATTTGGAGCGCAAATGCAATTCATGAATATTCGTTTGCTAATGCTTTTGTGATCAACGATCAGCTAGAGAGGACACATTGAGTGAACACCTAAAATGTCAGGGGAGGAAACTTGGAAAGAGTACGTGACATATGGTGCGAATTAATTTGGACGCAGAGAGAAGCGCATGGCGCCGTTGTGGCGTAAAAGGTTGGGCAGCTTTGACCAAAAAAGTGCCATTTTTAGCAATTTACGAATGCATATGTATTTCGTTCAATGTAAACGGTCATCAGCGCAAATCACAAGAACAATAAACTCGAGGCTAATTCTCTTAACGCATGGAGCAAGATATCGTCAATCAGAATTCTGTAAACAGTTTAACGAGCGCTTAAGCAGAAACCCAACTCAGCAGAAATTTGCAATAAACGTAATCATAAACAATCTGATAACAAGAGCGAAAAATTAATCGCTTTGCAAACAATGATGCAACGGAGTAAAGGGGTCCAACTAGCTCTTCGAGTCTATGGACTCAGAAGCGACACTTGACCGACCGGGCGACGTCTTAAGTTTTGATATATGAGCGAAGCCAGCAGTAAATTCACATTCAAAACTGTCACCGTTGTGCCGCGTCTCTCCAAAGAGTATATGTACATACCATCAACTCAGTAATTTATACGGTATCTTGCCTGAGAAAACTGTGCGCACGTTGATCGATCACTGAGCAAGTTCAAATCCTTGCAGGCGTTTCGCCGTGCGAACGCAGCGGATGAATTTATTTTCATGTTTCATGAGCGCATGTAATGTTTTGAAGATTGATTACAATGTGCCACGATCGTTGGGGGATCTCCACTTGCATGCGAATTTGTTTCGGTAAGAATACTGTGGGTTCAACCAAGGGGATGATTATTCCGAGACTGCGTAATGATGGTCTGGTTTGTTCTCTGTGTTTATGTTTGTGAAAATGTTTCCGTATTTTTATATGAATTTATTTAATGCTGAGATCTGGCGATCGTTATGACCGCTTCGGTCTCTTATGTCCCTGAGCCACTCAGTCGCGCGAATGTCTGATTGTGCTCAAACAGAAGTGCTTATCGGTAAACGTATAAACGTCAAAATCGCCGAAAGTGCTCAAGGTACCTTCGCGGATCAGTTCGCGCCGGTTGTGCTAATTTGATTTATATGGTACGGTCGCCGTCGCTGGAAGCGTATGTCCCCAACGGCTTCTTCGGTTGTAGAAGAGGAGATTCGCTAGCACCGCCTTTCGTGGCACGTACTTTAACCCCTCCGTCAATGCGAACCGTGCCATTGTCGCTCTATTGCTAGCAGAGCGTGCTACTAAAACCGTTCCTCTGTTTCAGGACAATGGAGGACCAATCTTCGGATGGGAAGATTGTGGTCGAGGTGAAGATGAACCGCTTCGGCTTCGACGGCAACGGATGTGACGTTCTCGACTTGGAGAATTCGACGCAGGTGCCACCTCGGAAGACGGGTAGTGCCGTGGGACGATTCTTCAAAAAATACTTTTGGGAAGGTATGTTGGTCTAGGGTTCTGTGCATTTTAGGAGAGTTTGTTTTGAAATTCTGAGCTGTTAACTTTGCTTTGGAACGAGTCATTTTTTTTTCTCAAGTAGATGATATGCCGGTGAAAAATGGCGATTGACCTTTACTAATGCTTTCTTTAGGTCAGAACATGGAAGAACGCCTTTTGATTGAACACAACGACAACTCAAACCGCGGCATCAGCTGGCAGGAACGCTACCGCAAATACATCGGGTTCCTGATTCCTTTTGCGTTCATGCACACCGTGTGGTGGTGTCTGGCCATCAAATACAACATCTTCCGCCTCTACCCAACGCGCTACGAATTACCGATCACCATGATCTTCGGAGCGACGGTAGCTGGTTAGTTCGATAACATTGCTTATGCACAGAACAATGTAATGTTGACTTCAGGCATGACCAGCGAGGGTGGCGGAGCTGTCGCCTTCCCTGTGATGACCCTTTACCTCGCAATCGACTCCGACGTAGCTCGCGACTTTTCCTTGATGATTCAATCTTGTGGTAACCGAAAAATTCCTAGAATCCGCTTTCAGAAGTGCTGTTATAGGTATGACTTCCGCTGCCTTCACGATCATCTGGATGCAAATCCAGCTCGAATGGCACAGCATCATCTTCTGCTCCATTGGCGCAACCGTTGGCATTGCGTTCGGCTTCGAATTTCTGGTCGATTTGCTGAGTGGTGGGCGAGTTTTCTATAATGAAGTCTCAACGTGGTTTGAATTTAGGCAATGAAAAGAAGATGCTGTTCGTGTCAATCTGGTTTTCGTTCGCCATGGCCCTCTACATTCTGAATCGCAACACCGACAGACGCACGTTCCAGACTATCCAGTTATTCACTTACAAGGAGGCGATTATTCTTTTGATCACCGGATTCGTTGGAGGCCTCTGCAGCAGCTTCGCTGGCTCCGGAGTCGACATTTGCTCATTCTCGCTTTTGACTCTCTTCTTCCGCATCAGCGAGAAAGTAGCCACGCCGACCTCCGTTGTGCTCATGGCCGTCAACACCTGCGTTGGTTTCTTTTGGAGGCAGTTGATGATGGAAGGCATCAGCACCCTTGCTTGGGAGTATTTTCAGTGTTCAGGTAAGAATCTAGTTTTGCTGAAATCCATTGATATCATGGTTTATCTTTTAGTTCCTGTAGTCGTCCTCTTCGCTCCTCTCGGCTCGTTCTTGAGCTCTCACTTCCATCGCCTTGTTCTAGCTTCGCTCGTCTACATCCTTGAAGTCCTCGCACTTATCGGATTCCTTTTCACCAAGCCTGAGTTGCGCCTTTGCCTCATTGGACTCGGCATCATCTTCTGCAGGTATAAATAGCTGATGAAAGATTATTCAATACCTTAATTTCTTTTCAGTTTCATTTTTTTCACGGTGATCTCTAGGCAAGGACTCAAGTTCAGCAGGAAGATTGAAGCCAAGCTGAATCCTAACGAGAAGCTCCAAGCTGTGCAAGAAACCACTTCGATGAAGGAAGAGAGTGCCTGAACAATAAATCCCTACTTACACGAATTTTGGTTCTATTGCTTGAACTTGATTATTTGTATGTATTTATTCCCACTGTGTCTATTCCTATGTAAAGTATTTCTAGCTTATACTCAAAATATAGCCAACTTCTGTAAACAAAAATATTTCTTGAACGGACATCATACAACGGATGCAGTACCCAAAAAACTTGGGTCCGTGGACTTGTTCTTTAAGAAATCTTTAAAACACAGCAAGAAATAAGTTATGTTCAATCACAATTAACAATATCCATACTTATAGTTATGACGTTTCGATGACGGGATACAATTACGGAATGAGATTAGAACATGCCTATCCAGGGAGGAACGATGGGCGACGGGTTCTGAAGGTAGCACATGACGACGGCTGAGACGGAGAGCCTGAAATGGTATGATGGAATAAAATACTATACACTAATTTCCAACAGGGCACCCATTTCCAACCGCTCCCTTATAATTCATCCAAACTTCAAAAAGACATAGCACTTAATTTAAACGCCGTAAATTGACTTATTTGCCTAGCCGACAGTTTCGTATCAAGATTGGCAGTCAGGTGCAAATAAAGCATCTGATTAGTGTCTCTACACCATTGGCCGTAAATAACGATATAACCTGTACCATAACGTGGGAAGCGGCCGCTTCTACCACTCCACGGTTTTTACCAAATAGAAAAAAACTTACATGAAACTGCTGACAATCTGCTTGGCGTCATCCGATGAGCGAGTGTTGGCAAAGCAGACGCATGAGCAGAAGAGCGCGATCCACGAGAACCACTTGATCTAAACGGAGCCGAATACATTAGTTATAACCGAATAAACCCTCACTCTCATCATCAATCCGCACATGCTGCTGATCATTCCCAGAACGTTCATGTACTCCGGGATAGGATCCTCGCTGATGGCCGCTTGCGACATTGGGTCGATGGGCTTGTAGCTGTAATTGAAAGCATAAGATCCGTCAAATAAACGAAGGACTTACCGCACGATACGGTTGGGTCGTCGAAGATCGGGGGCTCCGTTTCCTCCAAGCATGGTTATCGAATCTGAAAATACGAACGGAGTGTAAGGAGCGAGCACATACGAGGCCGCCGCGAGGAAAATAGGCGTGAGATCGAGAATGAGAGGCCGAGCGCTGGGCTTGGTTGCCCTGGTCACCACGTTCAGTGGGACGTTCGCTGCGAGATTACAGTATCACAATCCATCGAACAGGATGCTCGTGGTGAGAAATTATCGATGGATGACTCGCTGGTCTCTTTTTTCCAAGGAAGATTTAAGGTTTAAATCCGTATTTTGTGTCACTTGGAACACGCGAGTCACGCTGACAGCATCGCTTGGACTTCAAGGAGACCCTTTACGAATTCAATAAAAACGAACGCAAAAGTCACTGTATCTATTTAAAGTAAAAGTTGAAAGCGGCTCCAGGAATGTAAACCTGCAACAACTAAAAACAAAACAACAAAAAAGCAACAAGGTTCTGTCGGCTGAAACATCGATTCGGCGTCAACTTCAGTGACTTTCTATGATAGATCCAAAACCATTTTAGCATCTGTAATCCCTTGCCATGTGAAAACTCATGTAAGTTCTCGCCAACGTTTGTTTGTTGCATGCGTCCTTGAATGTTTCTTTGGCCTCTTCTCGCCACTATGCCACCACTGAAGTTAAACGACGTCTATGATTGAGTGAGCGCAACATGCATTCACTCTCGAGCACTTAATTGAATAATCGCCGTGAAAGTTTAGCGTTTTTGCCCAACGAATTCTTCCTCACTGACCTAGAATCGAAAAAAACGTGTAAATTGACGATCGTCACTCGGATGACTGACCAATACGATGAATTGTTCCGTTTTGCTTTCACTAGCTGTCGTTGGTTGCATTTATGAACTAATCGCCTCTGCCTGCATGGCCACTCTGAACAGCGATCCTCCGGTGATACAGGCGATTGCAGACCCACCCGCAGGTACGTTGTGAGTAGACAGTGTATCTTTAGTTATACGGTATTGTTAACTTTTGGTATTTTTTGTCCTTGAATGAAACGCCCATGTGATATCTACTGCCAGATTCTACTACTCTTTCATTCTGTAAGGTTTATTTTAGCCACTGCCGACGCAAATTTGGCACCGGCCACCGGAGCTGCTCGGGCAGAAGCTGCACCTGCACAAAATGCAGGCCAAGCAAACCCGATTGCCGCGAACACAGCAGGGACTGTATCTGCTTCCAAGACCACGGCCGCTGCTGCAACGACGACAGTTCCAAACAATGCACGCGCCGCTGCCGCGGCCCCTTCGTTGCAGAATTCAGCTCCGACGAAGACCCTGGCTCGACTTCAGGTGTTCAATGATCCCATCCAATCTTTGTCGCCAACTCAAACCAGATCGTTCCCTTCATCTCCGGACTTGACTAAGATTTCGACTGCAACAACCAGTCAGACGGTTATCAGAGAAGAACCTTACATCTCTTTGACATCCAGAACCATAAAAGCTTCAAAGCATAGCGAGGTGAGCACGATCAATAATTTGACGTTGATCACTTCGATGAGACCATCGCACTTTGCATCATCCACTCCATCTTTGTCCACAGCCGTCCCGATGGTTACCCAGTCACTCAGCACCGAAGTGCCAACTACCAAGTATTCAAGTACTGCACAAATTTTATCGTCGACGACCCCTAAATTCCCATCATCTACATCTGCTACCTCCCCGATCTTTTTGACGAAGACCCATTCACCGGCTGTTCCCCCAACCTCGCCATCAACAACGTCGATCCTTTCAACCACCCAACCTCTGCTTCTAGTAAGGCGCCGTGTTTACGATGACTCACTATTTTGGAATATCGTCTAGATCGCGTCTGTCCGAACCCGACAACCTAACCATAAAACTGTGCACGACAACCAGCATTACGAAAACATTGGACCGATCTTCGGCTGCAACAACACGTCCTCGGCATCTTTGCCAAAAACAGACATTGGACGATCGGCCAAAATTACGAGTAAACACCTGAGAAAACGGCGTCGTATAAAACGCATATTTTTCAGACCCTTTTACAATTTTCGAGGTTGGATGCACTTCGTGCCAACAGAAAAATCTAATTTCCGACAGAAATGGAACCAGCGATAGTATCGCTCCAACGTTTATGTGGGCTGCGTTAGATCGGACGGGCTGCTACACGGAGAGCTTTCAGTGTTCCACGAAGGAAAAAGGCGTCGTGGTGATTGTGAGTGCTTTCTCAACGTCCATAATAATTATCACAGTATCCTTACTAAAGCATACAATGAGATCAGGGCTTTTTCATTGCTCGCTGACCTTACCCTATCAAAGTCGCCCATCATTAATTGTTCCCCGCTTGGTTACCTCAAAATGTTTGGCGTTTTCCCTGATCATCGACACAAATAGAAATCCTGGCACGAACCAGCTCTTTCAAGTTGTTCACGTAAACAGATATTCCAGCGTCATTTGTATTTTCGGGCTTAATCTTCCAACTTGGCGACCATAAACAAAATCACGATGTGTTTGTTTGTGCCAACCGATCCTGGGATTTTATACCCTGGGATAGAGGTAGGTGTTTTGTAAACAAACAGATCCCAAGTTCGGCAGTACCAAAAACCAAAATTTGTATCCCAAGAGAAAATATTATCCGCTTCCGCGTGACTACACAAACAATTCCTGTTACAAGCAGCTTATTGTTCCCATTATCACCTTTTCCTTTCGTTTTAGTTCAACGATCTCTTCCGAAGTGCGAACGAAGACGAGGCGACGGTCCTTATACATCTAAGGTGTAATTCACGAGGCCGATGGACGCTGCTGGGTGTCATGAAACAAATTGAAGTTCGCAAGATTGCATGCTTCTCTGTGTGACGTTTTGTCGCAAATAGCACAAGGCTTTGTTGGTATTTCATAAAAAGAAGTTTGAAAAAGAAGTGACAATACACACGTTTCTCAGTAGTGCAGTGAAACCCCAAGTTATCACATTGGGTTATAAACCATTTGGTCTTTTGTGTATCAAAAGGCTTTTCGGGCTCGATTTCAACATTCGAAAGAGCCAGATAAACTTGCATTTTATGATTATAAAAATAGGTATGTTTCATTTGATAAGGTTTTGCTGAATTGGGGACTTCGTTCCTGACATGTGGCTCCTTAACATCTTCATTCCCTGCCAGCCCAAGATAAAAGCTTCTCCGGAACTCCAGCCGTCCGATCTATTTCTGTATATATTCTAAGTTCTTAGCCATTCCCCATTCGGATAACCCCACAAGTTTCGGCCAAAGCGCAGATCTTATAGAACACAAATTTGCTCACCATGCAGGTGGTCATTTGGCTTCCCGAACTTTCAGAATTAGGAAACTTGTAAATCCCTATTGAGACGTTTTCCGGCATTACTTATGCGCCGTTCTGCACAGGAACTGGGCAAATCAGACGTTTTTGGCCACATTTGGGGATTTGCGACAATACAGAGATCTGCAGTGATCCATCTATGGATCTCACAAGGAAGCCCCTGATCGTCCAAGGCGACACCGCTCCGTAACATCTGTTTCTCATGGCCAGCAACTGTGTTGACGACAGTTCCGAGAACTCTCCGCGAAGTCGCCGGGAACTCGCCGAAATGTCCGCACCGGAAGATAAGGCCGCTGAGAACATGGAAAGAAGCCCAACCAGTACTAACAAGAGCGGCGAACCGCAAGGACCCAGTGAGGATGTGAACCGCTCATCGCCTCCGACCGGTGTCAAACGGAAGCGATCGCCTTCTTCGTGCTCCCAGCTTGACGCTGGCCCTTCAACATCCAACTTTCGTAAGTCTTTTTTTAAATCGAATTTGTGAGTTTGAACAAAATCTGCAGTTTTTGTTCATGGTTCAGAAGCGTATTCGTATAGTGCGCTCGAATGCAATTCCAGAGCTGAATATTGAGCATGAAGTCAATACGGAGGAGCCAAAATATTTTTTTAATAGTATGATACTTGTCGCTTTACCTCTGAATATATATATAT